>VRMD01001224.1:0-18164 GCA_009872375.1 Sminthurides bifidus
TCGTCTCCCGCCTCTGCTGCCCGCCCTTCGGTGAGAGAATGGTCCATGAAGCTTTCAATAAAATTGCCCATTACGCAGCAGAAATAATATTTGGAGAACCTTGTAAATCTTGTGGATTTCGAGCTGCTGTTGCTAGGTCATAAAAATAAACACTTGTCGCTCATGGTAGATTTTGCAATTACTTTCTCTGATCGGTGCCCAGCCTGCAATCTGGCGCTGCTGGCCTCGTAAGTGTTTCCAATCAGCCATAAAAATGTTCCTTTCACACCCCCGAACTGCGACGGGAAGTGATTGAAAGGCGCAGTAAGTGCGTTATCTATTCCAGTTTTTCAGTTCGCCAGGTGCCGTAAAGATTGATCATAGACTCGTCACTGCTCGAGCGAAAGTGTTACAAGGCGCTGAGCGGACTGAACGTGAGAGTACTGAAATCAGGCGAAGGATGGCTCATTTGTAATTTCATAAACTACCAGACGAAGAAGACATGAAGGGTACTATCTCGGTTTGCATCTCCAGGTAAACAGGATGAAAAACGAGGTTGATCGAGGCAATGCCCCTGCTTGCTGCAACGCAATATGTTGCCATGGCAAGTTGCAAATACTGGCCTGTGCATTGAGAGAATATCATCACCATATCAACCCCATCATCATCTTCGCCATTACCGTCATTACGAGCGTCCTCTGGAATTTTCTGATTAGAGATTCGATACAGTTGCATCTTTCCCCCAACAATCTGTCCTCTCTGGCCACTTGGCGCTCTTCCCTGCCATCCTGGAGAGATGAGTTCGCATTCATCATATCATGAATGTATGAAACACATTTTTTCCCTCTGCAAACAAATGTTCGTCCAGTTCACTCCTCCCGATTTTTTGCCACACATAAGAGAGCGTAAACGCCCGCCGATCCATTGCATTCATTGCACCAGTTACCACGCAGCTCGGGAACACAATGCAATGCCAATTCCAAAGCTGCTGCAGCCCTGACAAACCCGAGAAGAGCTCTGCGCTACCGAAAAGTAATTCCGCGCCACTTATACGCAAATCTTTACGCACTTTTACAGCATGTTTCATCATTCCTCCCCATCACTCCTTTCACTCCCTATCACTGCTTGCATTTATGATGATGTAGTACTCATCCTCGCCATTCTGCTCCTCCTCGCGTTCCTTGTTCCGCATACAAAGACATAAGTCTGGATATTGTTATGATTACGATTATTATTATTGCTCATGACAGAGCCACCAGAAACCAGTGCGGTCACTACTCTCTGGCACGCACAGCCCGAGATGCAACACCAAGCAGACATTCTGCGCATCCTTAATTTTACAATTTCAAGCTACTAATTTAAATCTGCGTATGTAGTAGAGCCGAAAACCCTTGCTTTAAAGAGCAACCTTCACCCTGCTTCGCGTCACGCATTGCAAATACCCTGTTCGAGAATTGCATCATTACTACTCCTACCACCACCGCGGAAGAACCGACACAGACCACACGGCCAACCTTCGTAAATCCTTTAAGGTCGCTACATGTGCCGCTGACTCAGAAACTTAAAACGCTGCTACAAATTAGACTTGGAGCATTCATACAAATTACTCTCTCCAACCCATGGATAATCAAGTCAAATCACACGGCTCTTTCTCCATGTCTCCGCGTCCTGCTCTGAATTACGAGGCTACTTTTCACACGTCCATTTCATCCCTCTCGTACTCCGACTTGTCCGGCTCAACACACGTACTACGGTCTTGTTCATCGCCATCTTAAATCTTCCAGCAGTGCATTTCTTCTACGCCTTGAACAAGACCACCACCATCAATTCAATTTCCATTCTTACAAACACATGTGATCCTGAGCTCTGACTCGAAATAAATTCACAACTTCTGTCCAACCACCCATGTACCACACAAGCGGAATCCTTGTCAGGTAGACGGAGATACTCATCTGCTGCAGTTTTATACACTCGCATCTCGCACGCCGGCAATGCCAGTAAACATTTAGTACGTGTTCACGAACCAGCTCCCTCCCCAGGAAAGATGCTGTACTTCCGAGTTTCACGTGAAACGCAACTCCTCCACCCCACTCTGTCCTCAACTATTGCATAAAGTTTGTGGAAAAACAATATCTGCCGTCAAATGTCCTCCGTATTTCACTTTGCAGCGTCTCATCATCGTCGTCACTTCCTCTTCCACCCTTGCGCCCATTACGCATTCTGTGTAAGATCATTTTGTGTACTTCCTCAAGCTCATCTTCTTTCGCATCTCGTGAATTGAAGGATACGTCACCTCCACGTTGAGATTAGCATTTCCACAATTTCATAAAAACTAGCCCAAAGTTTCTTTCCCCTGTCTGGATGGAATCTAATCTCTAATCAACATTCCAATCTCTTCCTTCCGTCCCAGTCAAGTCCAAGTCCAAGTATCATCTAAAACCGTGAATGTATGTATCCCAATTACAAATCGTATCTTTTACACAGCGTCATATTTCTCCAATCTTTCACGCACGCACACCGCTATAAAATCTCGCAGAACATTCAGTGCCATCAACTTTGCCATTTAACTTCACTCATTAGGAATTCATTAAAGGAAATCCCCAAGACTACAACATCTCCCTTCCAAAACATGAGGATCATTCAATACAAACAGCGACAGCTCATCATCATGCTTTTCAATCATCTGTCTTCCTCCACGTCCATGCCTTTCTCCTGTCTGGGTCATTTTTCTTCTTAATTGTTTACAAGCTTCCTTCCGTTCCGGAACTGCATACCTGGCTGAGTTCCCCTGCACACCTTCCTGGTGCTTCAGAATCCAGGCCGAAAACACGTTGAACTTTTAGGAATGCAATATTCTAATCTTATTTATCCGCAGTGATTTTCTCATACCTTCAAAATCATCGTCTTTAAACATGGGCTTCATCGACCTTTAGATCTTACGGTTGATGATCTTGAAGATGCTCGTTACCTTCGGTTCACGTTCGACCAGGTAATTCACACGCTCCGTCTCCACTTCACACAGATTTGTTTCTCCTTTCATCTTCTGATCAAGCCTCATCACTCCCTTCGCTCCTAGTCACAAGCCCAAACATCACGTCTGCGCATAGCACACGACCCTCATCATACCATTTTAATTTTCTTCGCGTCAAAACATTTCACCCCAAAATCCTTATTTCAATTAACACATCTCATTTCGCACCTTTCCATCTGTAATAGCACCACTCATGACCGAACCCATCCCATAAACTAACTGTCCTATGCTCCTCGATCTATCTTCAAAGAATGGGGAAGTGCATGCTTCACTTTGATCCGAAACAAACCATCGTCTTCACCCCAAAATCCAAATGCATCAGTCCGTCCATAGATCACTTCCCAGATGAATTAACGAACATGAGCATTATCTTTGTGCATTTTTACACCGTTGCTCCGCTGCATCAAACTGCTCTTGTCGTCACAACTTTGCACTTGAGGTCAATGTTTTGATCAAAGTATGGTAATATGTACTGTGAACATTGCGGCATTAACCTGCTTTTCGGATTGGATTTCCGATGCTGATGCAGCCAGTCTCATGGGGTTGGCGTTTTTTCAATCTCATGTTGAGCATACGAGGCAAGTATTCTCCAGAAATTTAGGTGACTCCGGACATCTTCAGGAAATGCATGACATCGAACACAATACAGATACAATTTTACAATACCAAATACAATTTCGTTTTTCAAAAAACGTAGGCTACCATAGCAATCACAAGTGACGGTAATCTCAGTAAAAGTCTTGAGTATCATACGCATGGGAAAAAACTCATGTTAGAGGAGAGAGCACGCCAAAATTTTTGTTTCTCGAGAAGTTGTCCGCCATTTAAAAACGCGAATCAACATCCCGCGAACCCACCCTTGATTTCTTGCTTCGGGGTTTTCTCACTTTTGATCGTAATTAAAGTCAACATCCAATCCGGCTGTTGAATAATACTCTGGCTCAAGACATTGGCAATAAAACAAAGATCGAACCACTGAAGTCCAAAGTCAGTGGACGATTCTCTAATTGGCGCATCATTCCATACACGCCGACTTTCGTGCACCTTGTACATGTTGTATACGCCGAAGATATCAGTTAGAGATTAAATTTTTCGCCTCAGCACTTGTTCCTCATAAAAAACTTGCAATAAAACTAAACAGGTGCAATATATCACGAATTGGCCTTTTAGTGCCACCAGCGACATTAATTCATGCTGCCCAATCCAACTTCCAACATAAAGGGAGCCAGACAGGTGTGCCAGTGATTGGAATTGGCTAGATTCGGACGCTGAAGGAGCAATTTTTCCATTTGTGACACGTGATTGATACGGGCCAAATTTATTTCATCTTGTGCGTAACTGGTTACCCGTAATCTATCGAGGTAATAGTGAAATTAAGAACAAACGAACTAGAAAACCGGTGCTACAACTTCCGTTCGTCCCTGGCAAGATTTACTTCTAGTTTATCGTTCTGTAGTTTAGGAGAAAATAAATTATTCTTCGCGTCTACCTCATACTCTTTCATGCATACATTAACTGTGTGCCAGTTAATGCCTGTGGAGAAATCCTCTTACCAGACAGATCTTATTCGCCACTGAGATGACCTTGCAACACCCTCCATCAAAATGAAATACTTCTTCCACGTAACGTCTAACCGTGTAATTGCTTTCCCTTCTGCAATTCTTACAGGACTTGATATTCATTTCTCCTCATCTCGCAGCAGACAGGAGCGTAGCACGTGCTCAGCTGTCAATTAGCTTGCGATATTCCAACCATTAAATGTCATTTTTGATTTTCATGCCTATGTGCCTTTTCTTATGCAAAAGCGGTTACTCTCTAATCTTCCGACGGCTGCTTTGCTTCGAGCTTATTTCCTAAACAGCCCTAGCCGGACCCGTGGGCCGCAGATGTGATAGTTTTCCAGCAACAAGCTTCTTCTGACTGGTTCCCATTTTCATGCACAAATTCCAATTTCTTTCTGTTACTGTAATTTTAACCCCGTTGTTTCGACCGTGTATCAGTAACTGTTACTTTGACCAGTGTATCAGGAACTGTTACTTTGATCAGACCAAAACAAAGTTGTCAATGGCCCACGTCGGCGAGCACGTACCTTTTACCATGTAACCGTTGAGGCTATAAACTGCAACGCAGTCTGCGCGTTGCCCTTAAATTCTTTCTTACCATGACGACAAATCCCATTGTAAATGAGGGACGTGCTAACAAATTTGCACGCACGTCCCACGTCAGTGGCATCAATCTTTTTAAAAATTCACAAGTGAAAGTCAAAGGCTCCATGGTAAAATGGTTCTTTCAGCCAGACTGTAACCATGTTTCAATAGCTCTCACGCCGTTGAAGCCCACGTATCACGTATGTCAAATGTTCAGAAATCTTCCTACGACGTTAAAGAGTTAAACTACTCAAAGCTTCAAAGGTCTGCAAAAAATGGTAGTCAACACAAAGCATACTCATCCACTGCAATCAAATTAAAACATGACTTTGGTTTGTTTACTACACTAATCTACCTTTTCGTTGTCAATCCTAACTTCCCTTTGATTGTAACTGGATATCCCCAAATGAGAAAAGTGTCACACTATCTTCCAACGCGTTTCTGCCTCTAGTTCGTAAGGCTTCAAGCCCGAATGCTTGAGCCAATAGCTCCTGCTGACGGATTGTAAAGCCCGGTTCGTGCAAGAGGATTTACAGCTTTGAAAAATCATGTTCCTGCTCTCTGGCTTCCGCCACTTCTTTTGTGTAAATCCCGAGCGTGATCTGAACAATTTGCTCTTCCCAAGTGAATATAAATCCGTTCTAGAAGAAATTTCGCAAAAAATCCACTGACATCACGAGCAGCATGGCAAAGGAAAGTAACAGCCCTTGCTACGCTTTACGTCTCTTCCCTCCGTTCGCTTTTCCGTCCTGGGAATAACCTCTTAATTTGGTTTACCGTGCAGAATCCGTTCTGCATCCCTGTTATCGTTTTACCATATACTCCGACACGACTGCTTCCTAGTGGGTACGTGTGTAACACGCAGGAACCCGCAATTCGGTATTTTTACACGTACATTACTTAATCCGTGTCTATTTAAAGTCCTTGCCAAATTTTTTTACTCGTTCCACAACATGTCTCGCTACGACATTTCATCCTTACCTCCCTCGTGCTACGAGTTCAGATACCATGCGACTTCCTTCGATTTGCACAACATTCTTGGCTATGTGTACAGAACTCAAGCCACGTTTTTCAACAAACAACAAGTCATGCTACAGCCCGGGTATTTTTCAGCTTTCAATTTCGCCATCGAGTAGCACACTACCGCATCGGTCTCCGCAAAGAAAGGGTGCAAACCAGGTTTCGCGTACATGTAGCCATTAGACAGACCGTAAGGCCGCACTGGGTTTATCTTATTCACAGCAGCAAAATAATGATTTACCGCAGCATTGCAATTGCTCCGTATCATGGAGCAATTACCTACCGTTCTGAAGCCCATGCGGTGTTCAAATAGACGTTCTTTTATGCCTGAATTCAAGTTGCCCAAACCGAGATCTCGTTCAACTAGCAACAAAAGCCGACTCACGTCGACTCATCTCAGTAACAGCCCACCAATGATGGATGGCAAAGTACGCCGCAAATTGATATCCACCAGCATCAATCTACGTGATTACATTAATTAAAAGCCTGTTTTGCTAACTTAATAGGTTTGCAAACATGGATCCATCGTATCCTTATTACACGCTATTTGACATGTTTCATCCAATCCCCTCATCATCCTGTCCGAACGTTATCTACCGTCACGCAGGAGTCTACAACTAAAAACCCATCGACAGAAAATAAGATTCAAAGTCGGTATTCATGAATCCGAAATTGCGTCAATCAATCTAATTTTCTGCATTTGTTGCAAATCCTGCATATTGCCGAGGAGAAAAGACCAAAGTCTCAGAGACATTCACTCAGATTTCCAAGCGTTTTAACATCACTGAATTAAACTTATACGACGATCTGACTGATTTCCGATGCAGATCAGCTTTAAATTGCAAAACGTAAGAAATCCAATTGAAGAAACGTAGTACGAGTCAGAATTCATGCACCTGCCCAGGACAACAAAGCCATCTAAAATGGGAATGAAATACAGCTAGAACCATTTGGTAAGTTAAACTATGCATATAAGAATACCACTTACTTGTTGAAGAAACCCTCGAAGTCCTCCTGCTGCTCGCTGATGGATGCTTCAAGGTCCAAGTAGGTTCCAAAGTCTCCATCTTTGTACAATTGCAAGGTCGCATCGTCCAGCTGTAAGACATAACAAATGCATCTTGTTGTAGCCACGTAAAACATTTTATCATTAACTGTTCATTTGGGTGTCCTTCTGTCCTTAAGCTAACGCAAAACTTGATTTCTGAGAAACCGTTTCTTGCAATCTGCTGCATTTTCACTGAATGAACAGTCTGGTCAAACGTGTGAGTACCGTTTAGAATGCTCAACCAGTCCGCATGCAGATATCCTTATGAGGACATTCTATCACAAGACAGAATTCAAAATCCAGTGCTTGTGACCTGTCCATTCTCAATCTCATTGCTTCAACGGCGTGCACGGATGGAAATCGATTTTGAGCACAGAGTGCACTAGAGTCATGCTGAGCGAAAATTGAATCACGGCCTATACCATATTACTAAAGGTGAAACCTTTAGTAACATGGTATAGGCCGTGATTCAACTTTTGCTTCCATACGTGGGAGTGATTCGAGTGAAATACACGTGGAAAAAGCCTCAGTATTCATACCCTAACTGTAATGACTTTTAGATCACCCTGTTGCATGATTTTTTAGTGGATAAAGCGTGCCACGATCGACTCTTCCAATAATTTTTTTCCATCTTTCCCTCTTATTCCAAAATACAAGTTCAATTGTCTTATTGAAAACGATCCAATCATTATGCATGAAATTTACGCGTCATTTTTGAAAAATATACCCGAACGAGTTTGGTTTTAGCCAAACAGGGGAAAACTCTTCTCATTTTCATTACCTCCCAAGTCCATTACTCTTAACAAGTATCATTATCAGCCTCTTCCACCACTTGATCTTTCCACATAATTTCATGTACCGACAACCGACCGCGACCACAGGCTTGCAAAGAGAGCAGTTATGATAATTGTAATTGGTTTCATAAGTCTACCATAAGGATAACTACGCAAACTTCAACTATACGATATAGGCAGTTTTCCTGTTAAGTGAGAAGAACAAACAAGGGAAACGGATGAATCTCCCAGGGAGAAACCAAGGGTTTCAAACCACCCTCACAATTTCCAGCACCATTACAAGACAATTAAAAACTGATACCAAGACAACAAGTTTTTTTTATCCAGCACATCTTCCCTGAATTGTAGATTATCCATTGGCTCGGAGGTAAAGGAGAAATCAAGGGTTTCAAACCATCCTCACAATTTCCAGCACCATTACAAGACAATTAAAAACTGATACCAAGACAACAAGTTTTTTTTATCCAGCACATCTTCCCTGAATTGTAGATTATCCATTCGCTCGGAGACTTATATGGATTGGATGCATTGGATGCATTGGATAAGCATACATTCCAGAATTTGAAAATACCATGACTTAGCCGTAATATGCAGTGTTGTAAACGTAGCAATATTATACAAATCAAGTAATAAAGACTAACTTGTTCCTTTCCGTCTCTCAGTACGTAGACAATTGTGTCAAAAGACTTGCAGATTCCTTGAGAGATTTCTGCGGCTGGTATCGCTACTTGTCGTTGACCATCATTCGATCACTCAATTTAGCTCCTTGATTTCACCTGCATTTTGCGCCGCGGTTTTTATTATCAGTACTGTAGTCCCTTCTTTCCGCTCTTCATAGTAGCTTATCGTATTATGAGCTCATGAAACTGGCAACACAAGGGATGCATGCTTTGCACTGCGTTGGAGCAAAACGGTATTGTAAATAGATTTCGTGAGTTCCAATAACATGGACCTTTGTTGTCTGAGCCATGATATGATGGTGTTACACAGAGGGAAGGTTTCATTATCAGATTAATAAGCTTTCACAGAGTTTCGTTCCTCGCGTTAATTTTTAATTTCATCCTATTGTTACGCCAGTGTCAGCCGTAATTAATTCACAATGCACAAAATTACTATTCTACTAATTTTCGCCCTCAAACATCCCACGTTCTCCTTCCGTCCTACCTTTTCTCCTTGCAAATACCAATAATAAATACACTTATTGGAAACCCAGATTAAATCATTTCCGTCTAAAACCAAAATATCAGTGTCAACATCCAACATTCTCAGCTACACTTTGGCCGTGGTCGAAAACTAGAGAGATGTTGTGTGCTCATCTCGTTTACTGTCGTGTTGTGATTGATGCGTGTCTATGGCAACAATTTGTGATAAAAACAGTCAATGTTTTCCCAACTCAATCTACCTAATGAACAGATTTGCGTCGGAGGAAGATTGCTTGAAGTACATTATTCTACAATTTTGTAACTGCGTTAGAAGCATCTGCGTTCACCACCTTGTAAAGCAGATGCTACTGAACCGTGAAGTGTTACCAAGTAATTCACATCGTTACACATCAAGTTCGCTCTTGTAAAGAATGATCTGTGCTTGCAGTACTTTTGCGCCTGTTGTTTGATTGTTCTTTTGGAAAAGAGACACACCGCTTTTAAGTAACGACAGACCTTCGACCTCATTCCAAGATTTCGGCAGAGGTAACTCTTACAATGCTTTCGGCAAACGTGAATCTATTCAAAATTAGAAACTTTACTGATTTCTTTGCCCTCTTGGAAACTGTGATTCTTCGCAACCTGTCTTCACTGACGAAATAACGACTACAATTGCAATTCAAGCGATAAGAAATGCACGCTTCCAAGATACCGTTTGCTCTGTAATGCCAAGAAGTAGCATCCATCAGAGCCACTTTTGGGACAATAAACAATAAATTATTCCGCTACCATCCACTTCCACGGTGAGCGTGTTTAGCACCTTCAAAATGATTATATTACCTCCAATCTCTGTCATCTTAACTACTAAACAATTCTAGAAAGTTGTAGCGGAGCTGCATGCGTTCCTGGTAATTTGCTCACGGCCCTGTCTTAAATATGATGCAGCAAAACCAGAGAAATTAAACGAAATTTTATCTGCACTGCGTCTTCCAATGAGAGCTTTACTAAATCTCCCTCATTCATCGCCAAGATGTCAAGTCCATAAAAATGAATGGCGGCACGCCAACTGCGATATAATCATGCAGTCGCGCGGTCAGCCTCGTTTCCTACTTAAAATTTTCAAAGTCTTCCATGGCTTCTAGCTTTTTTTCACAGTTTTCATAACTCCTTTGCCTCCTATTTCCATTCTCAATGAAGTCGTAGCAGACCGAACAAAAGTTCATGGCTTTCTTTAAGGATACCGATACTCGATCAGATGATCCCCTTGTCTCCGAAACGGATGAGTTTTACGCAAACTTGTAATCAGGAAGTTGGTGAAAGTCCCCAAGTTGGAGCTGCAGAAGATAGGAAATCTTGAACCGGGTACAGCTCGGGTTAGGGTCGCATATTTTACCTTGAATCAACCGCTAGATCTTCACGACCTCAGGATTTTATACGAAGAAGGAAGCTGAGCACGACTCGCATGCACCAAAATATCCATTCCGTCACTTGATTTGCACGAGGTCACATTTGAGTGATTAGGCAGATACTAGAGATTTGATGGAACGCATAATAAGGTAATTTACCGGGATCTTTACTCTGCAGAACCGTTTGCACAACAATGGAAACGTGTTGCGGTCTGCATTTCCTTCCTCATCTCTTGAACTCTTTCATCGTTCCGCAAACTGCGTCAGTTCTCCCTATTTGCCATTACTTTGTCATTCCGCACCTACCCATGCAAAACAAGCTTGATGCCATTAACCGCGGCCATTTAATCGTACCGAAATCTTGCTAAAATTTCTCTACCAAAACCGCTCTGCCATATATGCATTCTAGGCGCATCTGCCTTACTTGATTCACCGGAAGGATTTCTTTTGTGCCATTACTAAATCGCTAAATCTTGCGGTGATTCAACGTCTTATCCCCTCTCTGCAGTAACACAAGACCGATCAGCCCTGACATGTAGATAAGATGCTTCAGCTCAGTGACTAACATCTAAATCATAAGATGTACACCTGCCTCGAATCAAGTCCTAGTACTTGTTAATAGTGCCAACACCCGTACTCGAACTAAAAGCTGCAGTAAAGTGAGCATGACTTTGGTGTTACCGTTTACCCATGAAGCTTTGAACGAGTAAGTTCCAAGCGAAGCTTGGCGTATTCCCTTTTGCTGCATTAGAGAGATGCCGACGATCCTTTTCAAGCAATTGTTGAAGCAAGCTCTGCATTATTGCACCGTATCACTTGCATGAACGCAAATAAGTTCCACGACTGATCAAAAGCTGTTATTTTCACTTCGCCTTAAACAAATCATGTGGCAATCCAAAACTGGAGGTTCCTCAACGTGTAGTTCTTTTGATCCATGATGATCTGCAAGCTCAAAATCAACTACGCATAGCGCGTGTGAAAGAAGAACGCTGATCGTCTGGGCAATAATCGAGAATTCCGGTACACGTGCACCTCATCCATGAACATACTTTTGGCTGCGTTAACAAAACAATTGTGAAATGGCCTCAAGAAGCATTGGTTGACGCGATTCAAACCATAAGCTGATGGTGCGAGAGAAGACGCATTTAATCGATCGCGTGTGAGCACAATTAAAATCCCTTCGGGGAAACACAGTAACACCTTGTACATTATCGGAAACCGGCTTGACTTTTCGCGCAGATTAGCATAGCTTCCAGCAAAACATGAGTACCTGTTTTTCTTGTTGCAAGGGTAGAATTTGAGCTTATTCCTCGCAACAATTGCAAGCCAAGCAAAGCCATACAATCGTCTCTTCTACATCAAATCATTCATCTTTCACCTCCGAAATTGCTACTGAAAAACGCAATACTAAAGAAATGCAAGCGTTTGATTTCTACACTTTGCATTCAGCTTCTCAGGGAGATATCTGCCTTTGGAGTATCTTTGTAATTTGCTGCTACAATATGGCACATCGTTAATTCCTGAAGAAAGTTTTGAACAATCCGCTGGAATACTTGGCTAATCAGTTCTCGCCATAACGTTGACCCTTCGTCTTTCCGACGTAGAACTTTCATTTATACGGTGATACTGTAGTCAATTCACCCAATGCTGACCGACAGTCGGCATTGTAGAATGACAACCGCTGCTACAGCTAAGTGCATAGCTATAGCAACCGCTACAGAATGATATAAAATATTTATACTGAAATATCATGAAACCTATTACCAAGTCATCAAGTCCATCTTTGATAATTTTAGTTTTCGAGGATGAAGAAATCTTTAATAACTGTGACTTTCGCGCCAGAGTCACTGCTTTGTAAAGTTCTTGGCAAAAATACCATGTGGACAAATAAATCTGAAAGACTACTTAAAGCCGTTACAAATCCCACCATTTCTAGTATCACACCTTCGCTTGAGAGTGCAAACATAACTTTTTAACATCCCTTATAAAATCAATTCATACGCCTCTCTCTTGCCCAGCTGATCTCAGCGGTGATTAAAACAGTCCTGTGGCAACTAAGCCTTTACGCGAGTCAATCACCTGGCTGAGGACTGACTTGAGCCATATCCGTTTCCTCGTTTAGATAATCCATAATCAATTTATTGCGATTGCAGCAACAAAGATAGGAGTAAAATCGTGATCGACCAACTGGGACCGCCTCGCCCCAGCCTCCATGGAGGAACAAGCATACCTGAGTTTCTGTCGTACACTCAGATACTTCAATGTATTCAAACCAAGACGATCTTTGAATGCCACTGCAACGAGATTTGCAATTTATGAAACAACTATTTCGCAATTTGCAAATAGAAGAGAACATGTTGTACATGTGCAGCTGCAGTGTACAGTTTCGAAACTCAGTATGCAGATTACTATCCGAGTTATTTCACGTGCTGAAATGAGCTTGCAAGGCGTGCCGATCCATGCACTTTTTTCCTTCCAATTACTTCCCATTGAGCTTAAGTCAGGTCGAGAACTACGTATGGGTTCAGTTCGCTCGCAGAATATTCCAGTTTCTTGATTTAATTAGACGTGAACTTAATTACACACCTGGTGTTTACGACGCCAACGCATGCTCCATCCCGCTTTTACCACCTCATGAAGAAGCACTACACGTACATCAATCCTTGGCTTAATAAGAGTTTTGTACTCAGCATCGGTCATTCGTAAGAGGAAGGCCACTGCGCTGCTGCTGCGCTAGGACACATCCGGCTGTCGTCACTCTCAGAGGTCTGTCGACCTTGGCGTTTGATAAACTGCAACTTAACTAACGGACGGGTGAATAACTCGACATGCGGAATTCATTACCCTGAAAAAATAGTATAAAATGTAAGCGTCCAAACCAAACAGCTCTGCATCGTGGAGTGGAGAGGCTCAGGCTCATTCCCGTTCTCAGGTAATGATTGCTGGATAGTTACGTTAAGAATAATCGAGACCAGGGTTATAAATAAAGTGGGGAGAAAAAGCCGTGCTTCCTGTCTCTGTCCTGTACCGGCGTTGTCAGGTTTCAAGGAAAAAAGACATGCAAGCGTGTGTCTGTGAAAGGGGAAAGAACGTTCTAAGGTTACGATTGCAGTCAACCCTCAANGGCGTTGTCAGGTTTCAAGGAAAAAAGACATGCAAGCGTGTGTCTGTGAAAGGGGAAAGAACGTTCTAAGGTTACGATTGCAGTCAACCCTCAAGGTGTGAGACATGAACCAAACCTGGGAAGCTGCTAAACACTCTTCCACCTTCCCCTACTACCCATAATCCCGTCAACTGCCTCGAAACCGTCACCGTTTTCCACAATCCTCGATTCATGCCTTTGCACCATGCCGAATGGACATTAAAGTTCATCAGTCGTGAAAGGATAAAAGTCAAAGTCACTTCTCGTCGTGAATGAGGCGAACAAGAGACTTTTTACCGTCCGCCTCCATGCAATAGGATCTTTCCCATTCCGATTTCCCTGCATTCACAATTCAGCCTTGCCTTGGATCATATCACATCTCTAAGAATTAAATTGAAAATCCTTAATAATTCAGACAACAATTTAGAACTTTTTATTGGACGAATTCAATGTAATCGTACTTCGTTGTCTGAAAATTTTTTTTTAAAAATGACTGAATTCTACCATTCCTTCCCTTTCCATTTTCCTATCCATCCTTTCATCTTGAGCTTGTTCATAATTATAATTTATTTCAGTTCTGATTACGTAATGTATACGTTTTATCCGTCGCCTCATCAGCAAACAATTCATGCACCTTTGCTTTTTCAGTGTTGTGAGAGATACATATTGCCCTCACACATCAACTGGGCCAGCACATTACTTGGATGGCATTTCATTGGAAAGGAGCACGGACTCAAGATATCAATGACATTTAACCTTTACACAGAGCCTTAAAATTAATTTTCACCTTCTCGAGTCTCTTATTAGAAAATCTAGGTGGAGTGCATCTTGCTGACGAACACGACTGATCAAATGTGAATCTATAGATATTTCGATATCAGATGATAATTAATTGATTCACTAAAGCTAATTCAAGTTGGAATGCTCGAAATAAACCATGGTGATTGTTTACATTGAGTTTACGTAAGAAAAAGAGAACCTACAATCGCTATAAAAAAACAAAATACTTCAGCAAGTGCCCACATGTCTCCGCATCACAATAGCATTAGCCCTGGCATTACTTAGCACCTGAGCGCAATTTAAAAGAATTTGGTACCCAAATCTGGAGCTAGGCAAGGGCAGACAACTGATCGCTCTAAGAGCCCATGGGACCATTGGTTGCTCGAAAGGACTTTAAATGTGTGCATATTGCGTAAACAAGTTTTTGCAAAAAGGATTATTTTTGCAACAAAAACGTTGCTACGTGAATGTGCATTCACCCTCAGAAAGGCATGTCGCGCACCCTCGGTGGACGGGAAAGCTTTTGTGTTGGAGGGTGCGCAAACTGCGAGGAATTCATCTTAAAGAAAGATACATTGCTATTTGCGACTGTTTGCGCAGTCACACCGTAAACATCTGCATCCACCAAGCTTCACATTCACCCGAGTTACAGTCCGTAGCATTCAACTCTCAGGGAGAAGCCAGTCAAAAGTCAGTGTCACGTTCATGCCTTACTGTAATGTCACTTTCTCCTTTCCTTCCTATACTCTGCAGCACAAAGGCCGTGAGTTTTTTCTCCACAAAAACCCTTGAACCGAATGCCATCCTTGTGCTTCCACTGCCATTGACTCACGTTTCGGAACCGCTCGCAAATTCTTTTCGATCCAGTCCAATCCATGCGGTACGCTCCTCACGACCAGAGAACCACTGCTACACTACCACAGGCACCTTGCAAATAAAAGTGCAACGAGAGCACAGAATCCGACTATCGGTAAGCGTCCGTCCGTTCGCCTCTTTTATTTTGGCGTTTTAACCCTGGGAACGAACGTCTTTTACTTCTCACTTAGACGCATGTACAACATTGCACTTGAACAATAATGCGGGTTCAGCTCCCACTTGCCATTCTTGAAAAATACATTCTTTCAGCTTTAGCGATCTGAATTGAATTTGTTGTGTCATCCTCATGCCAAACGACCACTTTTGTGTAAATATGATCATGTGGTTAGCCAAGTACCCCACCCCAGCTCAATAATTCCCCATGTTGCTATTATGAACGGAGCCATTCTCATGCAGCACAAAACCAAGTTCTTCAGGATATCGAAGTGATCACTATCACTGATTAAATGTTGTGCTGCATTTTTACGGAGTGAGGGTCGAGATGAGGCGCTGGCAGGATCCCTCTCCGTTTTCCAGTCAAACGAGATCTAAGTCAAGCTCTGATACTGCCGCAGATCTGATCATTAATTTCAATTAAAAAATCTGTTAATTCGGCATATATGAGCTTCATATTCCTAGATATAATCTCTCCTCTCCCTTTCTCGTTCAGGTTTTAAGACAAAGCATGTTCAGCCACAATAGCTGAGATCAAACCTCCTCCCTGAAAAACTCTTATTGATTTGGAACAATTCATTATTCCCACTCTAAGCCTTCCTCTTTTCCATATTTTTTAATGCAGTGGTTCCACAAATAACGCAGAGCGTATTCTCCCTTTCTCTCTCCTCCCAAATCCTTCAGAGTGGCACATTTGCGTTTTAGATTTTAATCTCCTCCGTCAACGAAAGAAAAGATGCTTGTACTTGCAGCTTTGAAGTTAACATTGCCCAGGTGAGTTCCAATTCCCAATATGCATCTCATCTAACCTACACTTTTCACACCTCAAAGTCCAAGTTCATCCTTGCTCGAGTTGTATTTCGAGGGAGCATAAACTGTCTTCTTCACTGTAAGACCTTATCTCTTGCAATTCCAGGCGGCGGCTTAATTAATTGGGAAACCGAAGCAGTTACCTAACTCCAGCAGTAACAAATTGTAAGCACGTGGAAATGAGCGGGAGCCCAACTCATCTTCTTTACTTTCTACCTGTAACATCCACCGAGCTTCGAAGTTATTGTTCTCGCTATATCACAAGAGGATGCTACAGACTCACTAACTTATCCATGGCTCATATCAATAACATTTAAAAACTTTTTTCACTCCACTGTCAATTACCTTGAGTAATATACTTTTCATTTGCTGATTACTCATAAATGGTTTGGGAACTAATCTGATTCCCGCCACCTTCTTGTGCATTTTATACACAGATAGGATATCAGCTCTACCAGTTGTAACCAGCCCTGGTAAGCATACACATATGATTCCTTCACCGTCCACGTTCATTTCTATGCAGTTCATTTAGATTTTTTCCAATCAAACATCACCCGTGTCAGTATTTATTCCTGACCAGGCCATGAAGTACGGAGATAAAAATACAGCTGGTAACTGCGAGGCACAAAACTCCGGAACAGTCCGCCTTCTTCCTCCATGCCAGGACGATTTGTAGCTGTGTCTGTGATTGTACACAATGTAAAAAGTCGTAAGAGGAGAGAAAAGAAGCACGAAATTTGATGGAGCGCATCCAAGTCTTAGTAATGGCAGTAGGACTTCTCACGATAGATGTACTAGTCTGAAAAGTTGTATTCAATTCCTTAAAACAATCTATTTTCTTCACGCCCACGGTTAAATACAAAGCTGGATCTTGGCTGAGTGGCGGAAACAAAGCAGCATCTAATTAAATTAAATTCGAACACTTTTCTCTGTCTGTACGAACATGAGCCTGTTCTTCACCTTCTTTTGGTTCTTGTATCTCTGTGTCTACTTAAGTCTGTTTGTAAACCTCCATTGTGGTTTAAAATCCCTGGAAAACCGCAATCTGCTTCTCCTCACACTTCGCGCTGCAGGTACAATGAAACTATGTAAATCCTGCTTAAAATTACGCCATCCAGCATTAGCATGACAATGGCCAGTTCAATCTGGTATTGTACTCTTTCCCTAATTCCTAAATCTTGTTTCCATGGCTTTTTTCAAGTACAAAAAACTTCACCTCCTACACTACACGCAGTTGCATGATCACAGTCCCCACAATTAACATCCTTCTCCTCTGCCTTATCTTCTTTACACTGATTTGTGTGATCTTCACCAAGTCAAGAATATCATGAAAAGAATCTCTGCTATTACCTCACCTCAGCTGAGAGCTGAGGAGCACAAAACCAGCCATGCAGGCCGTGTCAGGTACACTGCAAGAATACCGGATTTAAAACTCTCCCACGCCAAACCCGTTGTCCATGTCCGGCAAGGCTTCTTTCTTAACCTTGTTTATTGTTAAAGGGTAGGAAAAGTTTAGCTCTATGAACCTGTTTCTTGCCATCGGAACCAATTTGGACTTTCTAAGGTAATTCGCTGTCAGAGTTTACTAACTTTCATGCCTCATCATTCGCGAACACTGGAGCAGGATCCTGAAGAAGAAAGGTGGCAGGAACATTGTACTCGTACTCAAGTTAGCAGCGACTAATCGAAGTTCGGAGTCACGTAAATAATAAATTGATGTAGGCCCAACCTCTTTTCAACGACGCTTAAAATTAAGTAGCCAATCGTTTAGGGTAATGATGCCGAGTTGATGGATCAAGTTGAATTGACACAAAGAATCGTTTATCTGATTAAATT
>VRMD01001225.1:0-18163 GCA_009872375.1 Sminthurides bifidus
TGGTTCGTGCTCCTTTACTGACGAATTTCATCATTGCTTGAGAAACTCATCGTAAACCTTTTGTCGTCTTCTAACACCTCACGTCGTAACCCTCAGAGTCAGCAATACAAATCATTAACCGAGAGTAAAGAGCTCACTTATCACGCATCGAAAGCACAGTCTACCACGTCTCTTTCTCTTCTTCTTCCGGACCTCTCTTCCTGCCTGTGTGCCTGCAATCATCATGGTTCTTATCAATCATATTGAAGCCGTACGTCCAGACAAAGGATGCAGGAGAAAATTAGCCTGAACCTTGCTCAGGTAGAAACAGGAACCTACTTCTTTACTCGGACTTTTGTCACGTACGAGTGGGAAGCCTTAAAATACCCACCACCGTCTTCGCCTTCAACCAATTATTCCGAATACGCATTTAATATGCTTCATATGCGATGCTTCAGCCCATCCATCACCCCCATTCTGCCAACTAAACGTTTCACCCACCTCAGTCTACGTCAGTCATTAATGAAGCATTTCCGCATAGGTAAACAATCATGTGATGCAGATTCCACAAGCGGATAGGCTCACAATCACTGACCTCGTAACGTGGTAGCCCCTTTCCGTCATTCCTATTCTTAGAGCTTGACGGAATTTTGAAGGCTCCATGTAATCAGTGTAATGCAATCTTTTAGAATTCTTCCCTCCAGCCAGCAAATACTACTGCTATTCTGCTACTCGCCGTCATTGTGCTCGGCTACTTTCGTAAACGGAACTGGGGTGTAAATGTTCCATGAAGCTCCTTGTAGTGCTGGGTTAATCCTAATCTTTCGTCCAAGTTGCTATGCGAACCCATCGATTCGAGCATCAAGCTTTTTGGCAAGCACTACAAACGATTCAAGATGACAGAATGCACCACCAGCTTGTGCTGGGACAAACGGAAGATGAATAACGGCTTCTTTGTGAGGTGAAAGCAGTGAAAGTTTTATAAATAATTCACCTAATACATACTCAGTGGTATACACATACACGATTTGAGTATTGGTAGTTAGAGCACGTCCACCGTCTGTCTAGCAGAGACCACTGCGCTGTACTTGAAAGCTAGCGAGTGGTGGTTGAGTGTTGTGGCACATGAATGATGCATCACGCTCAAGTTCGCATCTTCAAAGGTTTAAACTTCTTGCATTTGCAGGTTACAGCGTATGGTTACCTAATCAGAAGATCAAGTTTTTGTATACTTAAGGCTTTGCTCACAGGAGTTCTAAAATGGTAGTATTGGTTTGTCTGATCAGCTCATCGCCTACATATCCTGTCCACTAACTTCCGTGCAATGCTTTCCTCGAACTGCTTCGTTTACACAAGGGATGAGATAAAACATTCGGCAGCTGCGGCAATCAAGCTACTGGAATTCCTTCAGATCCTACATTAATCACTTAATTTCACCTGGGTGTGGCTCCGTCTCACTTACCGCTCTTCGTGGGGAAAATTTTTATGCTTCATGATACTAATGTTTATCTATTCGTGCTGGGTCTGACATTAAAACAGTGTTTTTTATCAGCGCATGCCAAACTTCTCAACTCAGGACATAATTCAACCTCATCGCTATTCCAAATCATGCTCACCGCACCACCCCAGCTTGTCCTCTTTGGCATCACCTAAGTTTACTTGTCGCAATAAGCACCAAATCTCATTATCATGAGGATTAAGGTTCCCCCGTCAAACCAATCTTAATCCGGCAAGGCGAAGATTTATTAGCGTTTCAATTCGGCCCAGTCCTTCAGATTTAGCATAACTTGATTTTGCGTAATTTTACAAGCTGTAGTTATGATGCTGCATTTCTGCTGTATTCCCAGTGCTCTACCACGTAATTAAAGATGCTGCACTAATAAACGGGGAGACGAGGAATGTAGGCTTTGATGACGAAAGATTTTTACCCTGGCCATGACATAGGTTGCACGACATTTCGTGTGAAGCACATGCCGACATCTAGCGGACAAGTCTCAGTCCAGTCAAAATCTGATTCCGATTCCAGCATCTTTATATTGCAGGCGCTCTACTTTGACATGTGCTGGATATATTCGCGCGATAGAGGTTCAGCACTTTCATGCGGCAAAATAGTAGTGACAAGTTCCTCGTTCAAGTATCATATACAGGACAGGACTCAAAGTGGTGTGTGCGGGCTATATTGTATTCATGAGTAGCGAATTTTTTGCTGCATTGCTGCAAAATGTTCTAGACGTTGAATTGTGTGAATCATCTAATATAATTAATTACAGTTACCTAAAGTCTGAAGAAGGGGAAGAGGGAAAGGGTAGTTTAATTGTGTCGTTCTGTTACTGTTAGTTGGTTTAATTAATGATGGAAGTCTCCGGTGCCGGGGGTGGTCAAGCGGAAGGAGCGGCTGGCATGGAAGTGGATGCACAAACGGCCAAGGCCGTCATCGATGCGTTAGTTAACATGGGAATTAGCGAAAATGATGCGAAACTGGTAGGTACTTCTTAAATGGTTATACACGTATTGTAAAACATAATTTGAACCTGCTAAAAGGATACGGCATAATTAGACCAAGGTCATTATCTCAACAAGGTACTGTTTGTTTTCCAGGCTGCACGACAAACAGGCGCGGTGTCCGTGGAGGCAGCTATCGCTTGGGTTTTCGAGAATTCTGATGCCAGTAAAGTTAATGCGTTTGAAGGACAAGACTTTTACCAGGAGCACAAGATGGTGTTCGTGGTTAATACATCTTTACCAATGTCTACTGGCAAAATGGCAGCACAAGTAATATGCTCAAACATAATTCATTGAGTACATTTAAGTCTGCCATTACAAATTATAACCTTGTATAAGCGTTAGTAATTAGCTCGAATTACGAAAGGTTGGATCAAACATTCTAGATTAGGCACTAGACTGACTTTCATTCATGGTTGGGTTTTGTCGTGCAGGTCGCACATGGAGCCATTGATCTCTATGAAGAGCTTGTGGCCAAGCAGGAGCAGTTTGGTGGACCTCTTTTGCACTGGAAAGAGAATGGGTACGTTGTTCACACTGAAAGATCCAGAAATAATCCGGAACTAAAGCTTAGCATATTTGTGTTTGTACTCTTATCTCTTCTTGCTGATTTGTGGCATTAATACAGAAGTATTGATTTGTAGATCAAAGAAGATAGTACTGAATGGAAACTCTGCAGATGAGCTCCTCAAGCTGGCTGTAGATGCAAAGCGTGCTGGGCTGCAAACTTCTGCTATTTATGACGCTGGAAAGACTCAAATTCCCATAGGATCTCATACTGTGCTTGCCATTTTCGGTCGATCTGACGAAGTCGATAAAGTCACTGGTCATCTTAAGTTATTATAGTTGTTATCAGCTTAACGTATTATCAAATTACTTATTTCGTTTTACTCTTTTGATTGTTGAATATTATTAATCAGTTTGACGAATAAAAGCAGGTCAGCGCCAGGACACGAAAACGGATATATTGTAATGTGCCTTGTCCTGTCAAATTAGGGCATGCAACGGAACTACCACTGTCTCATGTTAACCTCTGTCAATATTGAAAGTTTTGATTGCTTCCTGCATGCGGAATACTCTTAACTGACTCAGTCGGAGGTCTCTCACGTAGTACTTTTCTCTTTTGTCTTAACAGTCAGTTAAGTAAGCAGACAGCCGTCAGTTCGCTTTTGACTGTTGATCTTCGAGGAGTAAGACAAGTAAAGTCCAGGGGAATTTCTGTGCTGTAAAGCTTCGACAAGTTAGATCTAAAATTAGCCGTGTAAGAAAGGAAAGTATGGCAATCATTCTCGAAAGTAGAATTTTGGTCGCAGTTTTGTTGGGAATTGCTTTTCAGTTCCATCTATCCTGCTCGCAGCTCATGGGTAATACCGCACCAGAGTAGCACCAGGTAAGCCATTTTTCACAAAAACATTTTTAAAAAGCATCACTACAGGTTTGACAATTGTTTGAACAACTATATTGTTTGATTCTTACAGCAAGGACTGGAGATGTGCGATATTCTTAATGCCAGCGTCAGATTCTTCAAACAGTATGATCAGCCCGCAATCTCCCGTGCAGGTCTGGACTTTTCCAACTGCTTTTAAAGCTTCTTGCGCCACTCCTTCACCAGCATCTTACAATCGCACGTGCTACGAAATCATGAAACTCTCTTTCAATCGCTGGTCATACATGGATTCTTCAAAGCTATCGCCGAAGTCTGGAAGTAAAATTGGTGATGACTTCTGTAGGCTTATTCAGCAAGATGAATATGAAGGTCGAGAAGTAAGTTTACCATCCATAATAATCAGGTAGTTGTAACTTTACTGTATCACATGCTTTTGGCAATGTGCAATGGCTAATAAGGTTCAGGTAACGTTTTCCGGTTATATCATGTTTCCCAGAAATATTATTGGTTATAGTTTTTCCAATTGTTCTAACAAGTTAAGTTTTCAAGCTGCTCTAATATATTTAGTGTAGGAATGCTGAGGCAAGAAAGCTCTGGAAGAGTTGAAAAATGGTCATGGTGTAAGATGAATGGTGTAAGATGACTAGGATTGGGGGCTTCACCTTCTGAAGTTTTAGGCAATGTGCAATGAGTCGGTTAAATTGCAAATCGTGTTAGGTAGAGATAGGTCAGTTGTTTTGACGGCGTTAGAATACCGAGCTTAACTTAAATTTATATTCAAGATAATGTCGCAGTGAACCGCTGAACAAAGCTAATGTGTTTGTTCATGCAATGCTTACCACGCCACCACTTTGAGCTAGTGAGGTCCCGAGTACGGATTGAAAGATTAGCACAAGTACTTTCAGTGTATTTGAATTTTAAATAGTAGCATCCAAGCTGAATACTAATTCATGGGGGGTAGCACGTAAGATAGCAAGATGGAAACATTCAATAGATTAACGTGCATATCGTTTGCTGACGCATACGATGGTACGATGGGCCCAGCCAAAGTAATGTTGAACTCTCAGTGGCAACTGCATCGCCCTTGACGATAAGTGAACATTAGCTTACTAAATATGCAATGGCTGTTCATTTAGACAAAAAGCTTAGGCAGACACGAAGCAGCGACACTGGCTTCTAATAGCATTCCTCTTGAATCAATTTAAAATTAGCCATGGAAGACTTTCCCGTGTCTTTATTGCGTTAATCAGTGATCAGACTGATTTTGTATTATGATTTACATGATTTTCAATATTTTTATCAGGTCGGATTCTTTTTCAACTTTTGTGGCCGGAACGACTGGATTGACACAACATTGCGGCGAAAAGAAAAAGTCTGTTGCCGGAATGGGAAATATGTCAGTTGTCCACCAAAATCGTTGTATGGTTACTGAACATTAGTAGCGTGAGTAGGCAACCAGCTAGGGAAAGTCGACAAAATGAGTAAAGGAGTGGGCGAAAGTTTAGAAAAAAACTGTAGTACTTAAGAGAAGGAGACAAGTAGCTGTCACCTGCTGCTTCAAAAGCCACAAACAAGCTTTTGTTAATTTGTACTAATTTTCGTAAGGAATTGACAGGCTATTGTTAGATTCATTTGAACTCTGGATTCCAACGGCTGATTTAGCATTAAGAATGTGAACGTGAATTTTCGCATTACATCTTTTGTGATAAAACTTGAGATGCTGTAGGTTGCAATTATGCATGGTTAAGTTTGAAATGCTCACCAGTTTAGTATTGTACCAGCAGGGACGTCGATGATCGCTCATTCGTCATCTTTATTGTGGAAATAAAAGTTTTCACGTAAGTAGAAAAGCAAACATAACAGGATTTGGCGGATTAATAGCTCCTGTGTTTGTTTTCCATCGTAAAAATAGCTGCTCCATGATAATTATCACTCTACTGAAAACAACGAGCTCCGATGCAATGGAGTCTCTCCCAAAGGCAAATTCTTCGTCAAGCACTGGTATAAATCCATATTAAGACTTATAGACTAAGTAATTTACTCTTCACGCCAACCCTCGATTGAAGTTTTACTTTTATGGCATTTTCCCCAAGATTTGCTGCCACTGGTTTCACTAATTTTGTTGCCACAAATGTCGTTGCCACGTTCCTCAGGCAACGTTGTTCTCTACAATATTTTCGAGTACTACCTCTGTATGCTCTGTGAACATAACTGAGCAAGATCAACCTGGTTTGCTGTGTTTGTTTTTATGAAATCACCGCAAATTTCCCATGCTGCTTAGGCTTAATCGTTTACCAAGAGAATTACTGAAACGGTCTTTTTGCTACAAAACGTGCTCTTAAGCTAGAAGGATAGATTTTTTTCTGTCATTTATTTATCTCGTGCATTCCTACTTTACCCCGCTCATGACAGCCGTAAGCACGCGTTATGGAAGTATCCCCCATGCGCTCGAGAGAACCGCAAGCATAAACTTGTCATTCGTTAGTCCCAATTGATTCTTTCAGAGATAGTTCGCATTTCTTGTCCGAATCAAATTCATCCTGCGCGTTAAGCCGGTTAAAGCGCTGAGGTCATTTTCGGCTGCATTAGGAGAATTTGTTCGTGCGTTAGAAATAACCGCAGAGCCGTAACTCAATTCTCAAATAAATACTTCTTGCAACCACTCAAGATCTTTTAACGCACAAAGCGGATAATTTCAGAAATCACATTAAAAGTTGCAATGTACTCCTTGATGTGTCATCTCCTTTTCATGTCATGCAGATGGTCCGTTTGCACGGTAACACCGAAAGAATCCAATTCTGTGCCAAAATTACTAGTATACATTGCATTGCTCTTTCTTGAGGAATTGGAATTTTTCCACCGGCAAGCAATCTGACATGAATTCTGTCACCGAATTGTGAAGCACTCGAAGGTGTCAGTGATGCGGCAGCTTGCTTGTGCTGCATCTTTGCACAAGGATGTGTTAAAACGATTCGACTAATATCTTATCCATTTGTTTGCACGAATTCCTTGATTATTCATTATTCCTCGCCATTAGCTCGATGAGTGACATGTGGGTGTATGCCGGCCTACTTCTTTAATTAGTCTCACCTTCCATTACCTGCTGGGTACCAAGTTAACGAAGATGCATTAAGGCTTAGGGGAAAGAGCGCGACAAAAAACTTTATTGTTTGCGGAAACCTGAGTTTTTGCGACAAAACTGTTGTCACTATCCGTAATTTGGGTGGGAATTGAAGCAAGTTTCCATTTGATATAAATGTGAGAAAAACGGCTGCCACATAGCTATCGTTTACCTGCTCCAAATTCATAACTGGGTCAAATCATCGAACAAATCTTCCTTCTTGTTCAGTTTCACTCGCCTAATTAATAATTGGCAGCATTTCAGCTTTGTCGCCACATCTCGTCCCTCAAAACCTGAGAGACTGTCATCGACAAGTAAGAGGATGCCTTGAGCTTTCCAACGCTCTGCTGTAGCTCCGACCCGGTAAGACTGAAACAGGCAACGTAAATATTTCTTCTTAAATATACCTTCTTCTTTTTATCATGGGGCGAATTAAATCAGGTGTGGCCGATGGCCCAGAAATGTTGTGGAACTGTCAAGTAAGGTACGTGAAGCCGCATCATCCCGCTCAGTGATTCAGTACTCGCAATCTCCATGTTATTAATGGCCTGCCAGTAATCGTCAACTCGTGGCTTGGAATTTTAGCTCGCCGTAGGAAAAGATAAACACCTGTCGGTTGTATCCTGCTGTGCTGCAGCAGGCATAGAGTTTTGAATCAACACTGGCCGTTATAGATGTGTCACATCCAATTAGCAACAAGGGTGACAGCCCCTAAAGTTTGATCAGAAGGAGCATCTCAATCCCTACGAATTCTTGCTTTCATATCAACCCCTTCGGTACCACGATGCACACAAGGATACCATGTAATGAGGGCCTAGGTTGCTAAGGATTTATTTATTTCTGGGACCGGAGCTAAACGAAACTAAAACCGCACCTTCGTGTCAAAATGTCTGTTTGCTCAGAATTTCGCATCAGCTTTGAGAGCCTACAAACTCCAAAGACCCCTTTGGGCGAGATTCAAGAAGCTTATTGCGGATAACGACTATATGGTGACGAAAGCATTTGATCCTCTTTGCATTATTCGCGACTGACTTAGCAAGGCTTATGGCTGCCGCGTTTCGGTTGAACAAGTGTCTGATTTGACATTAAGAAGCAAATGAGCAAACTATCACTTTTACTCGATTGTTTTCATTCGTTAATGCAGCATCCCGCCACTGACTTGCAATTCCAGAGAGCTTGTGATTAGTTCCACCATCAATCAATATTGACGTAATGATTGAGCATTACAAATCTAAACATCGCATGATCATTTTCACTAAGCGCCCAATTAAACCACACCTGACGCTTTTGTAATTAGCAAGAGTCGAACCGTTCCCGTGTATAGATTGCCGTGACGAACTGGATTGTCGCCAACTAGTGAACCGGAGGGAGAAATCAGCCTCTCATCGTAAATGCTATTGCACTTTGTACGATTTCATTCTTCATCGAAAGCATCGAGTAATGTGAATCAATTCAAGGTGGCTTTGTTAATTAGCACAGCAGTGAAGATATCTAAATTAAGGCCATGTAATTTCGATAAAATCCTCAATGCAGGTCCGCCAGTTAGCCTAATGGTGGTCAGATAGACCCCCTCATGCGATGTTTACGTTTTTAGCCCTAAATGATATGTTAGCAAATCCCAAAGCCGAGATTGCAAATGGATGGCAGTAAGCAGTTGTGAACGAATTGTTCCCAATCGGATACAGTTCGCATTATTGCCGAACGTGCGTTTGTTTGTAAGCACGAAGTAAGGTGACACTTTGCAGAAATTGAAAGTAACAAGAATAAATGCTCAAATATTCTCTCAATGTCTTGAGCATATTCAACAAAAGGGCTCACAGGCTTCGGGAATCGCTTGAAAATGGCAAGACTTTTGGAAACCAGTGAGCATAAACATTGTGTGGTCTTGCAATTAGTGCTGGATTTTTTAACAAATACAAGTCCCTTTTTCTCACTAGGTCAACTTTATCATGCAAGAGTTGGTGTTTTGATGGACACGAAAGTCGAAAGGATTTGAATCGTGTCTCTAGTTGTCGTCGAGCGTTGTGCTGCCGCAGTTGTCTCGTTACCAGTGTTGACATACTTTCTGGTTCTTGCCCGTCGCAAAAATTTTTGGCTGTCTTTGCTTTGTGGGTTTTACATGAATTTCAAAAATGTCTACTCATTTGTATGTGTCTCGAAATGTCATGAGCATACTTTTCATTTGAATGCGATCGTACTTTCCCTAACCTAGCTATAATGAAAGCGGCAGGTGCTTTAAACGAGATGCTGTAAGGTCCATACTTAGGTCGTATTTTGCACATAATTTATCTGATTTGGTCGTTTACTGCACTTCTGATAACAAAGACGAGTCTTGAAAAATTTCCAACTCACTGTTGATCAAGATGTTTGGCATTTCATTTATAGATTTTATTTAATTTGTTAAAACCCGAACGTGCACCAGGTTATCGGGCTGTGTATAGAATCTAGATTATTCTGTATCATTGACTTTCATCTTTTAAATTCTAGGTTAAAATAATTTAACGTATTGTACGCAATGCATACATACTGGTGATCATCTTTCACTAGAAGCAACTTTGAGCTCTAAGATCCTATAATTGTTGTCCTAAACGTTTTCCGAGCCAGTCCGCACTCAATTAGAGAGTGCGCGTCGAACTAAAAGAATTGAACAGACAGGTAAATTAGAAAAGTAGAAAATATGGGGCGCGGGCACTTGAGAAATATTCGAAGAAGCGCCATAAATTCTGCTTTCCCATTTCATGTCCACTCTGATTGGGAATAATTTTTCATGTTACATGAGCAAAAGCTCCTTTCTGCAGTAAATTTTCTCTTACACCCCTCCAACACCTTATTCGCAATGACACGGGACACCACATTTGTCCATAAAAATTGCTGTTTTACACTCTATATGTCTTTCACGTTAACGAGGATTGGTCTCGTGTCACATGCGCCCAAACGCCTCGTTGCAAGTTCCGTAAACTTCCATGCTTCACAATTGCACGGGAGTACAGTAGATGGATGCCACACCATGTTACTCCAATCGCTTGCAACGAATTGCACGAAGATTAGTTTTGGAGCTGTAGAACAAAAAATTGATTCAGTGACGCTGTCAGAAACATTAACTACATGTGGGAACTGACTCTGTGTCGGGGAAGCTGCATCTAATGACCATTGTTGGAAAAAGAAATGACGGCAGACAGATAGATGGAGATGTGTATCCTTTGGCGTGCCTGCCTACTTGTCACAGGCGGATGACACATGGTTTTGGCAACCTCATCTCACCTCCATTTCAATTTCAGCTCACACCGCTCGCCTCAGACAATTGAGCTGAAACTGAATCAGAATTTGACGGTGCCAAAGCTCCCTTTCTCTAAAAACAAATCAAGTCATTGATACGGAATCGCTGAGAACGCAATAAATGCTGCAGTTGCACCCCATCGGTGGATGGTGCCTGGTGAATGACGCGTGGAATGCGACGGCTAATCCGCACCTCACACGGATGTAATCTACAATTAGTCTGCTGTGTTAAACCGCGAGATCTTCTCCGAGTCACACCTTCCCGCCTGCAATTGAAAGAATTCATTCACGAAATCCTATGCTGAGACCTCAGGTGTGGAGGATTGATCTGATCGGTTTCGATTGAAAGGCCTTTATTCAACGTGTAATACTGGTCTTCACAAGACTTGTCCCGATCAAATACCTAGCCCGCCCGCCCAGTCTATTTCTATTTTGCGGTTGGTTGCAATGCTATTATTGAGCGTTTCCTTCCATTGTCTATTCTAGCTGGTTGGAAAAATTAAAAATGGAATCTCACGTGCAGAAACGCCGAGCCTTCAGTATTATAGAGATATGACACAGCACCGATACAACTAGACAGATGAAATCCGTTCTACATTTCCTTCGCGCATTGCGCGCCTTCGTGTCAACTTGTTAGAAAAGATGGAGCAATCTACTATTGGCTCAGGTGATAGGCGATTGAACAAAATCGTTTGTCAGCTCGGTCGCAAGTTGCGGCTCATTTCATTCACTCATTTCAATGCATAGCATTTCATATCCGGTCATAAATCATGTACGAGAACTGATAATCATTTCACTTCAGTTTGACAAACAGTTCCGCTCCAATTTAAAGCCGTTAGTTTCTGGGCTCAGTTTCTCATGTCAGAAATTGACATTTTTGTGAGGCAATCACCATTGGAATTTAATCAGGGTAAAGTAATGGGAAAAAGTCATTAGAAACGTTACCATGGAGGGAGTTACCACGGCAACAGTCTATGAAAGTATGCTAAATTGCTGCACTGTGGCTGATAAAGGGTTCGGTTGACAACGGCAGTTCTGATAACAAACGACGGGCAGTATATGAACAGGTGGAAAAACTACCGTTCTGTAGGTCAACAAGCACGATTCTGTGAGCTCACAGTGAGAAAAGCGTGCATGAGTTGATTTGACCCAACGGTGACTTTTCCATCATCCTATTATAGATATTGGCTTGAAACGTCAAGATTTCTTCCCACTTACAGTTTCTGCGGTGTCATGCACCATGAACGTCTACTACTTCTTAAGTGCAAATTAGCTTCGGAGCATAATTATATACATGAGCCAGACACGCGCCCGTTTCCTAACTGATTCAACCACAAAGTGGGAAGGAACTGATTTCACACCATAGCTAAAGCTCTTGAACCGTTTTTCGATCCGGTAAAGTCAAGCAAGTGGTGAGGCTTCTGTTACAGGTAATGACATCATATGATCGTTTTGCCGTGGTCGTACGTGCGAATCCTGCTCATGGTTGCAAAGAAATGAAAAGTTCCGGCAGTCAAAAATGAAAGAGGCAGTTGCCTGGATTGTGAACTTAGCATAGGAGTTGATCCGAATCCTTCAGAATGATGCGGTGGTACAGGTGCGAATTCTCGTGGCTCAGCGCCTCGTGCGTTCCTTCGCTTCCTTATTTCACGATTGAGATAACGGCTTGTTCCTTTGAGCGTGATTTACAAGCGCTCTCCGTCCAGCATTCTGACGTTTGCTTCAATTAAACTCCTTGAAGGAAAACAAAAGAGTTTTTTGACACACCACACACACTAATTCAAGGTGGGAAGTGGAATGAAAACAAACAAATCTACTTCCTTCCGAGCCAATGTATTGTGCACCCCCTCTTGCTTCTGCAAGCCTTCCTGTGGGCAACCAGTATCTGGCAGAGTTTAGCAAAAGAACGTGTAGCAACTCTGATACTTCTTTATAGAACATGCATGATAGGATAGTACGTGAATATTAGTAAGTTACACCACTTGTTCATTTCGCTCTTCCACAAATCGCTAATTTTCCAAAGACAAATCATACCTTTTCTCCACAAAAATTAATTAAGTCTTGGCATAGGGCAGACTCCGCCCAAAGTTTCCACTTTGGTGTCTCCGAAATCGACGAGCTAACATTTGAAAAGTCAAAACTTTTTCTGATTAAAGTTACATAACTCCTCTGCTATGAGTAATCACATAACGATAATTGGCGATGTTCGTGTAGATTCTGGGACGGGAGTAAGAAGAACCTGTCGGGTGTTGGCAGTACCTGGAACGCTACTAATNACTCCTCTGCTATGAGTAATCACATAACGATAATTGGCGATGTTCGTGTAGATTCTGGGACGGGAGTAAGAAGAACCTGTCGGGTGTTGGCAGTACCTGGAACGCTACTAATGACCATGCTACCGAAGCTTGACTTGAGAATGTTAAAACATTATCTTCCAAGAACAGCATAAGCTGCACAGTCTCCTAGTCACATCCCTGAGACTGACTTGAGTCCTCTTTGGCGCTGCTTTGACCCGTCAAGAGGCCCTTCATCCAAGATGAAACTTTGCAACTCAACTTTGCTTGTGCTTCAAATTTTAAAGATATTGAATGATGGGCCACGGGTACCGTGTATCCCCATCACAATGAAAAGGTTGTTTATGACACATGCCCTTGCGCATTATAGCGGGGCGCCGAAATGCCATGAGATGCCATAGAGACAAGTTTAAATTAATGGATCTTGTCCATCATAAGGTTATTGTACTTGATGAATGATACGCAAGTTCCGTAATGCCTGCTCTGCTCAGTAAAGCATGGCCTTTTATTTTATTTTAAAATCATGTTGCAATGGCAACGATCCGGAAAATTCCCTTCCCCTGATCTTGACTCGTAAAAGATGGTAATTTAACCTGTACGTGAAGGAGTCATGAGAGAGAAAACGATATTCCGATGGACAGTGCCATCATCTCTGGAACAAATGATAGCAAGCGTATGCTGAAAAGCCTGATGTGTCCGTGGTCGTTATAACCGGTGGATTCTTGGTACGAGCTTGGCTGAACTAAAGACCAAGGTCTGCGGTGCAGGAAGCGTTGATATTTGTAGATGCCAAAAGCAGTACTTTTATCAACCGTCGGGACAAAGTGCAGTTAATGCATACTACCAGTAACCGATCCCCGCTTCCGAAGTCTTTGGCGAGGAACGTTCTCAATCCAGTTTTTCTATCCACGGAAGGTATGAAAATTTCTGTCTGTACTGCCAATACTCAAGCTTTTTGAAATACCGTTTCTTACGTGAGTGAAAATAGATCTAGTATTGTAAGAAATGATGATCAAGAATTTGAATTACAGCAAAAAATCGTCCGTAACTGTTGCCGATTGAGGCAGTCTCGGATTGGTTTCTGACTTTTTCACATTCACGGAAGGTGGAAGTTTCATTTTTCGCTTCAGGTACAGCATTCTGGTCATTACGTCAATAGAAACAGGTCCTCCAGTTGCTCGATCCACACTTGGAATTGCTACTATGTACTTCTGCATGCTCGACAAGGAGGTTGTCACACTAACAAAGCAGAGCATCAGCAGAAGAATTCAGTTGGCTTGAAATATATGTTTTTTTCGGAGGCGGAGAATCCAATTATCCGTGGACGATAAAGGCTATTGTACAGATGCGCTAGCTCGTATTCACAGCTCATTCCAATGTTTAACGGCCGTCGCTGTAAATGGAAATTGATTATGTGCTCTTATTGGGCACGCTTACAGCCTACTCCCATGAATAGCATGCCAGAGCTGTGCCGTAAACTCACGCGAAATATCAACTAGTTACAGCAAATTGCTATTAATTCTTGTTTGCCTCTTCTCATGCACCGTGTCTTTTCCACGCTGATCTGAAAATACAGTCTTAAATTACGCAAGGCGGTGCAATCCGTCTTTCAAAGGATTCCGTTAGCTGTTTGTCAGCTCTTGAAACGATGACGGGGAATGGATGATTGTTGGAAAAGAGGATTCTGCAACGATAGAAACCGGACTCAAGTCGGTACTCAGTTTTACATGCAAGCACGACGCAGTATGGAAGTCCATTACCTCATGACTCTTAAATTTGTAAACTGCTTAACCCCTGTTTGCAAAAGTCACGATCTTCTCAAAACTTGAATGACAGTTGTGGCTCTTACCAACTCACAACTTAATACCAAGAATTGCAATCAAATTCACAGATTGCATAGTTGTAAAGCAACCGCAAAAAATGCTTGTAATAAATTTGCCAAATTTCATTGGCTCATCTTTTGCTAAAATCTTCACTTTCTTGACACATGGGCTGTAACCGCAGTGGGGTTTTGATCCTCTGTCCAAGTATTTGAGTACTGCTGCATCTTCAGCTGCATTTGCTGTGAACCAAGTACATGGTAAGGTACAGTCCTAACAAAAATTGCGGCGGAGTATTCATGTCCCTACAGCATTTGACTCCTGATGGGGAAGGATTTCGCATGTCATGTAACTTTCACAGATTGGACAATTCGGGTAATGCGTGCGCGACCAAGTTTTCAAAAGGAGATCCTGTCGAGTCGCTAATTAAGTTAAAAAATGACGTAAAAGTTGGAAAGAGAAATTCGCCAAGACGAATAGAGGCAGGCACATCTAACTTGGCTGCAAAGAACAAGCACACATTGCTGAGTTGAAGTTGAAAGCCTTTTAGCTGCTAATCATTAGCAGAAGCCGGCATTCGGCACCCGGTCGGCTGTCAGCATGGACGTGTCGTAAGTCTTGCTTTCCGAAGACACCAAAACGGTATTTCGTGACCTTAAATTCTGCCATTACCAGAAGAGTTTCAAGTAGAAATATTTGGAAATCACAGTTGTTGTGCATTGCGTAAGGAATTTTATGCCTTTGTCTCAGATTTTTATAGCTTTTAGACAAATACAGAAAATATTCTCACTGCCGCCAGCAGCGTCGTCACTTTCACCAGCTCTACCTTGCACGTTTGCCCCGCATCTCTCAATGTGCGGTCTAGTGGGAGCGAACGTGGTCGCTAATCAACTCATTAAGCTTGGAGGCTTGCGAATTTGGGTTTTGGTACTTTATGTCATTAACCGAGTTTTGACTCCGTTGGCTCACTCGAAATTCAAACTTGGCACGTATGTGCACAGACGGAAGACAAGTTTTAGTTTCCACTACTTCAAACAAATTATTTAGATTTGCTCAAAATTGAAAATTATCCCAACAATTCTTGAGCACGTTTCTCATACTATGAATGGAAGGATGCACTGTCTACGTCTACGCACTTGGACGTAACTGTTAAGCTCAGACGTAAACGATTGTGTCAAGTACTTTGTCTACACCGACGATTACCAGGAGCAATAGAAGAGAACGTGAGTGCGACGCTTTTGTCTTTCAGCAGTTAAAAGTCTCAAGTTATGAATAAGCAGAAAATAGACCCATCGGCCGCTAATGACAAATCAAATTATCTGCTACCAAATTCACGAGAATTATCTGGCTTTGTTTTCATCACAGCTAATTACTTTCCTTCTCTTCTTAATTAGTCTCCCTTTCACCTTCATACATGGTTGAGTCGTGTTTTAGAGCCAAAAGTCCGCTCCCATGAACGCATGAAATCCGCCTCCCATGTTTTTTCCACATTATTTATTGCATCGACGTCTCGACATGTTCATCTCACTGCTTGAGCTGGTTTGAGTCCAAGCCGTGGCCGTTGATCAATATCATCTCAACGGAACGCAACATCTCAATCAACAAGCGTAAGAGACCCAATCTAAGAAATCCCACCGCATTTAAAGCATAGGCCCACCTGCTATCAGGGCTACCTACCTTACAGATTGCAAGACTGGTGGAAATATGCAGGCATAGATCATACTAGAAGAGAATGACGTCTTGTTCAGGTCTCGAGACGTTCGCCAGTTAATCAACTGGAATAAATAAATTTAAAGAACATTTTATTAAAGGACTTTTCCCACCTTAACGTATTATACCACCTCCCCCTAAGCTACGATAATGCTCCAATCTCCAAGCCTTGTTGCAATTCTTTTCCTGTGAAACAAAGTCAATGTATCCTGTTTTCCTTAATTTTGCAGGATTTTGAAACCAGAAGTTCAACGTTTCTGTATTGAGCCCCTGGCCATAGTCATTTATTTGTGAAGGTGCTACGCATCTCATTCAGGGTAGGTTATCAATCGCTGCGATTGCGTATGCAAAAAAATCAAAAATCAACAAGGCAGAACTAGGTCATTTTTTCTACGCTGACATCATGCAGTATTCACTAGATTTAATGTTCTTTCATGCTTGAGTCATGATTTTCTTCCCCACCAAAATCAATAAGAACGAAATTGCGTCTGTTTACCTTTAGAACTCCGTTCTTTTACCATTCTACAGATGAATTCAAATTGAAGAAACGATTCACCTATAAGTCTCGCTGCCAAAAACCAAGCTCTAGAAACCAACTCCGTTTTCTATCTTGTGCATCCAAACAGTTAATGTGATTCACTTAAGTTAGCATAGGAAATTGGTAAACCCATTACGTGCGCTCGGTTAAATGGGAGCTGGACTGGCCCTTCCAATACCTGGAGTTTACAATTTTGCCTCCAGCTTAGTATTTGCCCTGAGTTTGAAGAATTCGACGAGATCCTGCCGGTTGTCACGTTTCACCGGTAAAAGCGCAAAAGTCACAGTCACTGAAAGTCGTACGATTGCAAGAAGCTTTCCCTTATTTTAAGACTCTGATGTAAGCAAAACACGAGTGCTGCTGAAGTCGTTAAATTCATCATACTATGTGGAGTGGTCGCATCTGATTCAAGAAACAAAGTAGCAGGTATAAGGTGTATTGTGCACTACCAAGCTTAATATATCATCCCCTCTTGTCGGTGCTATTGTTTAACTCCCCCTCGTTGTTAACCCTTACTTCGGTCCTTTTCACCTGTGCCTCGGTAACTCGTGGATGACAAGGAGAGGACGTCTCCCCTTCTGAACGAATTATCGCAACGGTGAGTAGACGCCGGGTTTTGTAAACATGCGCAACGTCTAAAAAGACTCCTTTTTCGATAAAGTAATTTTTCAACTACTGTCTGAACTCCTGCTCTTGTACACACAAGAGTAACAGTTTACAACTACTTCCCATATGTTCCGATAAAATGACGCAATTGGGTTGGGTGGCATTATTCTTGCTGCATTTGTTTGCTTATGCTTCTGATGGGAACCGCAAAAGCAGATGGGAAGCTGAGAGAAGTTGTGCCATTGAATTTGTTTGTGGGAATGAAAAACTTACGGCGATGTGCAAATATGAACTTGAAAACTATTCAGAGCTTGGACTGCCAGCCAGAGGATAATTTTATTTCTTTGCCCATCAATTGGTGAACAGAGGGTGTAAAAAATAAAATTGGGCGTCAAGCCTACAAACAAAACAGAAGAAAAGGAGTACACGGTAAAGTTGCAAGTCTTGAGGTGCATAAATAAAAAATGCATATTCATCTTCTCAAGGAACGACAGCAAAGCAACTCAAACTTTCCACCTTTGTGCGCTGATAAGATGCCAAGAAAAGTGGAAGGTGTTGCCGTCTACCCTTCTTGATGTAATTTCGTGCAGATCCGATTTCCGGTAGGTTAGTATTACGTCCACCCTCAGCTCACCAGTCGCTACACCACGCCATGGTGACATGAGGCAGCTCTTGTTTCGTTCCTCAGCTTGGAAGTTCCTTGTTCTCCAAGCCTTCTAACCCACGTGAGTGATCCTCATCTTTGCCTCATTGTTGCTTCGTAGGTGATCTGAAAGCCGAGGCATTTCACATGCCTTATGTGCATCATTGTATGTATTTGTAATTGTCTAGCTGTTTCAAATAAAAATTGTTTTTCGGAACGCTTGGCTTCATATGAGGAAAACCTCCATATGAGGAATATTGCCTACCTCCTCTGGCAAGTACGCGCTA
>VRMD01001226.1:0-18159 GCA_009872375.1 Sminthurides bifidus
GAACTTTCCCCATGAGGATAGCTGACAAGATACTTACACATATTTTGTTGTAAAATGCTTGCTCTTCAAAACTAAAATGAGACCTATTTAAACTTCCTTTTTAGAAGCTGGCCATTACAACATTTTTGAAATTGAACAATTCTTTCGTACTAGTCTAGTGAAGTCAAGTCTACCGCACTAATCTGGAACTCTCTTGAACAGTGAATCATCGCAAGTATTTGAAATTTTGCTAGAAGTTGACACTCTCTTACCTCAGACCGAGAACTACGGGTTTGTAATGAACTTTGCTACCGTACTATTTTAATTAGGAGACCAACTATAAAAGCTAGGAATTTTAACATCATGTGTCTCCATCCCTTTTTAATGCTGAATCATTCCAGTTTGTAAGAATTAGTTGGAGGAATTTTTGTGCTGTAGAGAGACCAGGAATAAACTTGAAAACATGCTCCTCCAACTTTTTAAAGCTTGTCCTGTAAAACTACTAAGAACGCTAATAAGCTTTGAACTAGTACGTAAAATTTGAGTTCCTCAGCTGATGGAGCGATGACTTTGATGCTTGGTACTTTAGACGATTCGTAAACGTCAATTTCCCCAAGTTAGATAGAACGTTGTACAGCCTTGTGTATGACGCACAAATAACATACATGCCTTGATTGACAGATGCCTTCGGAATAGATTACGATTGGTTTCAGTTCGACGATGGTTGATGGTGTGAAGAACATGGTACCAGAGCGATAAATTTCACACAGACAATTATTCCAATCCAAGTTTGTAGTTTTCATGAGATTGAAATCCACCACGTATCTGAATTAGATAAGACGATTACATGGCAAACAATATTTATTTTTCCCACCATCTAATTCCTTAACAAAAGCTTTACGTTTTTCTTATTCGTGTATTCAAATATTTACGGAGGCAATCGCCTATCGCGAAGGCATAATCAGTCCCTCTTTCATTTATAGTCCTCGTGTGACCAAGTGTTGGGGAAAAACAAAGGAGGCTAACAGGTTATGCCATGGTTACATATCGAACAGCGATTAGCCATCAAATTGGACAATCATTCACGTCAATCCAACACTTAAAGTGCATCAGCACTGACAGCAGATGACAATGTTGCTCTGGAACTAGCGTAGAAGCTAACGGAATTATTACAAAATGACACGGAAGACGCAGTGCTGGAGTACGGCATGGCCTATTAAATTTGTATTTGTGGACAAGCTGTATGAATCACGCGAATTTCCAAGAACAAGCCGCTTACCAAAGAAAGTACTCACAGCTTCTCTTCTCACGCACTGAAGTAACCGATTGACACTGTTGCGATGTAAAAAGAGCGTGTAATTGAACCAAAGTGTATGAATCACGCGAATTTCTAAGAACAAGCCGCTTACCAAAGAAAGTACTCACAGCTTCTCTTCTCACGCACTGAAGTAACCGATTGACACTGTTGCGATGTAAAAAGAGCGTGTAATTGTACCAAAGTGTTCGATCAAATATTCATTGCAACCGTTCCAAAGAAACAGCCTTATTCGGCAATAGCTAGTTGCAATAGCCGCTCATTTCTCTGCCTAATCTCGTCTAATCTATTGACTATAATGGGGGTTTCACATAACCGAGTTGCCGAACCCTTGCCTTTATGACGCATGAGACGACATGGAATCGGAGAAATGATATGCATGAGAATGACGTAGATTACTTAAAAATAATAGCCTTGAATGCTAATACAAGTCTTAAAAGATTTTTGATAGATAAGACAAATGAGAACACAAACCAAGCGAATGGAAGTCACACGTTGCGTGCTTGCTAAGCTAATCGTGAAAAGAAAGAAATTTTCGCTCATAATTAACGTAATCAAGGCTTGTCACCGGAGGCCTGCGAGGGCTAGAATGTTAGTCATTTCTAGCCCCAGCACCTTTCACGCCCGCTTTGGACGTAGCGGAAAAATCTGCAATTGTGAGTTGATTTGCTTGTCCACGTCGAGCCATATTCTTTGCCATAATCCCCATTGCATGATTTTCACTCCGGCTGTTGTACATATTCATAATGAGCCTTTTAAATGCGGATAATTAGGGCTGTCAGTATGCATAGACTCTGTCGGTCCTTTCATCGTAGGCCTCATTGCCGCAGATTGCGGGTAATTTTGTTGAAACGGCTTGGCTGATCCCAATTGCAAATATGGGCATAGTCCTCGGCCTTTGGTGCACTAAATATTGGCGTCAGATTTTGTCCTGCTCAGTTCATATAATTTTACAGTTCCGTCTACTTGCACAGTCGCTTGCTCGGATCAAGAATGAAACAAACCATGATAAGATAAGAAATGACGGGTGAAATTATAAATTGTAAAGCTTGACTGCCTCTTGGTCAAGATGGGAGAAAACAAAACCTTTTAGTATTAAACTCCGTCATGACATTCAACGGATTACCGTAGCTGCGTACGCGTATCGTTTGGGAAAAGCTGATAGAGGAGTAATGTTTATTATGTTGCGATGGTTTATTAAGGTTATCTGCGGTAACTCCGTACCTGATACTGATTACGTGATAATAAAAGCTAGATTACTTTGTCTAGCCTCGGTGAATTGAGGAGTCAGAAAACATTCTTCAATTTATGTACTACTTTCCATCTCTAACGACCACAGAATGACATAGGATGGAATACGTTGGTTCTTAAGCCTCCTCACGTATCTTCTTAAGCTGCAATATGCTGCTTGAGAGTAACACTGATTACAGGATTCTTTGAAATAGAAGATACAATGTCCTTTTGAATTACAAGACGATTTCGAGCGAAAAAGCATGTCTTTTACCACGGTGAATGCTCGTAAGGGTAATGGTCTTTTTGATTATGCTTGTACTATTCCATGTTGTTAATTACTTCGTTCAAGTGCAACGTTTTCATGTAGACGATTTCACCTCACCGGATGACATGCTGTTCCAGAAAGAAGGTAATCAGCAATAGATAACGTGGCAATATTCAATTTAGCTGACGATGTTGTACGCTCGCTATTTCAGCTAGAACATGTCCACCATCACGTAATACAAAACTCGAGATTACTGGAACAACTTGTAAAGGATGTAAATGAGGTGAAAATCATTTTTATCTGGGAAGTCCCGTCTTCTCTTTCGTCTTCTTCCTCTGCAGTAGCTCCTGTCTTAAAATCAAACGAAGGATTGCCTGCTTGAAGAGAATGAAGATGTCTGTGTTGGGATTTTTTCACCAATGAACAAATAAAATTCAGGTCAGCTCAATCGCTAACACGAATGCTCGATCAGGCCGCGGGTTGAATTCTGGAGTCATGTGCACTGTGTGCAAGTAGTGTAGGCTTGACGGCCGTGTGTGTTAATATCCTGTCTTAAAACAGTAACATTCAAAAGGACCGAATAACTAATGAGGAATAATTAACACGCTTCGAACAGATAAGCCGGAGGGGGCCTATTTTTTACTTACTAATAGCGTGAAATCATGAAACTTTAGACGAATTAATTGCTTCCCTCCTGACAGATCATGCAAGGTCTTACGTTAAAACGCATGGAGTATCATTATGCAAATAGTGTGGATTCCGACCTCGGTCCTATCATGGTCAAGCAGATGTATTTGGGGTGAAAAAGGAGAAATTATCGCCTTCAGATCCCTTTCATCTGAGAGGAAAATCCGTCATAAGTTGGGCAAGAGATCTTCCCTCCCGCTTAGTACTTATTCAGACTTAAAAAGCTTCACGAGAATTGTCCACCCGGACTTTCTCTCCTTGTGCAGATGTCGAATTGCTATTGAAGGCCCAAGGTATCTTACAGCTTGATTCACTGAGAAGGGTACTTTGATCAAATGCATTACTTAGTTTATGAAGCGCCATGCAATTGAAGTGTAACACGTATTACGTGTTGAAATGTGTTTATTTTTAAGAAAAAAACACAAACTACTTGTCCTCCTGTCATCTCCAAGTTGGCATGGAATAGATAATGTGTCATTCCATGAACTGGAATCATTCTTTACGTCCATGTCTTTGCATCTGTTGTTTTTCTGTGTGGAACGGACGACTTGATGCTTTAATGAAGCAGTTGTTGAAAACTAGGACGAAAAATTGGAAACGGACCACTTATGTATTTCAATGTCCGAACTGGGACACTGACTGGGAAAAAATATAATTTATCATTTCAGCATCGGCACCATTTGACAATCATTATGTCCAAGCCTGTCAGTGTTGCACACACGGCCATCACACACCCGGGATTGAAAGTACATCAATCCTCTGCCCACCACCTCCCATCCGTCATCGAATGTCTGGTTGAGATGGTCTTTAAGTTGGTCATTCTTTTAGGAACGTCAAAATTTTCAATCATCTCGTCTCTAAAGCGTATAAAACTGGACGGCTGATTAGAGAGACATATTATACCCGACAAAGCCCGGATTTACAGTTCTTGCTCAAACGACGAGATCAAATCGACACCTCAAGTTAGTCTGAAACAGCCCCAGGCCGGTTCAGGAGATTGTGGAGAGCCCGAGCTCCGATAAAAAGCCTGATGACAAGAGTTAAAAGGGTGAATTTATTTATTGCTTTGGTAAATTATCCTCAATGTTGACTAACAACTAGAGATTTGTCACTCAGGCAAGCGGGCTGAGGGCTGATTGTGAACACTTGATCCCCATATTTGTGTCAAATTTAGTCCTAGTTACCTGCCTGTTGAACTCCGTTCTTTGTTTACCAACTTGCCTCGGATAATCTGTGAGCGTTGAAACAATCTTCTAATTAGCATACGAAATGTCCAAGTCTTATGCAGAGACGTGTCTTCTCCACACTCAAGTCCTCTTATCTCTTAAGGGACCCGTTCGACTATCTGCATCAATTCGACACTCATCCCTTAAACTTTTAGTAAAGCCTATTTTATTTTTTTTCTGTGTTTTTTTTCGTCCACTTTTCAGCTCCACCGTTGGTATGAGATAAGTAATGAAGCGACTAGTTAATTCTTCTCGTGGACACCAAGGGTCACTTACGCTTGTCACTCGCTTCTTCCTCCACACTTGTTGGCGACAAAGTAACAAGAATTGTGAGTCGGAGCGACGACTGCTACAGGGCTTAGGCTTAGTGAGAATTATGTAAACTAGCTTTTTTACACGCTGCCATTGAAAACGTGTATGTATTATTCAAGGGGTTGTTGAGGTGAGAGTGGTTTTGTTTTCTAAGCGAGAAGTATACGGCTGGAGTGAATTTATTTTCAAAGCTTTTTGAGTTCATGAGATAAGTAATGAAGCGACTAGTTAATTCTTCTCGTGGACACCAAGGGTCACTTACGCTTGTCACTCGCTTCTTCCTCGACACTTGTTGGCGACAAAGTAACAAGAATTGTGAGTCGGAGCGACGACTGCTACAGGGCTTAGTGAGCATTATGTAAACTAGCTTTTTTACATGCTGCCATTGAAAAAGTGTATGTATTATTCAAGCTGTTGTTGAGGTGAGAGTGGTTTTGTTTTCTAAGCGAGAAGTATACGGCTGGAGTGAATTTATTTTCAAAGCTTTTTGAGTTCATTCGCCAAGCTAATAAGATTGAGCAGGCGTCGGTTGAATCAAACTAAAATAAGGAGCTGTTTATATCCTTGGCACAAAAAACAATGATGAGGGAATTAAGGGATGCTTGTTGAAAAGCGAGTGCCAAACATTGTTGAATAATACGTTTGTGTGTATACGGAGGACAGGCGGACGGTGTGGTTCATGCCAGCACTTGGACAGGCCAAGGGCCAATTATAGTTGGTGGAGTTGCTGGTGTGACGTAAGGTTAGAAGTGATTAGAAAATTCAAGCGCCGTGAAGGCATACAGCGGGTCTAGAGTAACGGAGCGATTACTAGAGATTTCGTGAGCAAAGCCATGTGTTTCCTATAAGACACTTTTTGGCTTCTGCCTAATGGCACACCGGTGAACCGTTCTCGTTAATACAAGTGGCCGTAAATCTGCTCTCGGCATGGCGTATACATATCTAAACTTTTTCCAAGATGGATAAGTTCCAACACGTCAAAGACTATTTAGCAGGGCAAAGTTGACTTCATTAAGGGCGTATTAAAGGTATTACTCCGGGACGGAGAGTTTGTAACCAGAAACCAAGACGGCCTTAAATCTATCCCATCTTTCTCTGCCTCCGTTGCGAGTACACAATGCGGAGTTGTGTATTTTTTCAGACGTCTACACAACACCCCGCCCTGTTTCTTCCTTCCTTGAATTTCATGAGCGTGAATCGACATACGACCAAAACAAACTCGTTTCCAGCAGCCCAGCATCTCATCTTGTCTCCAAAAGATGTGAGCTGGTCTGCGTTACATGGCCTTGACTCCAGTTGTTGTCCAAGCTAACGTTGTGATAATTGAATGCTTGGAAACAAAAGGGATGCTGATGATAATATTTTGGCCACATTTCAGGAACAATGTTCATAACTGCTTCACTTCAAGCACTTTGGCTCTTCACCCTCTCTTATTTGTTTGCAGCGGAAATATTTGGGATTGCGTCCCAAAACTTCTCCAGCCATAATTTCATCATTGAAAGTTACTCTAACAACCTCATTTTGTGAGAGTAAAAAGAGATCTTTAGCTTGAGAAATTATTGGCAATTAAAATTCATGGTTGCCGTGACGACACGTCGTAAGCTGAGGTGGGAGAAGTTGTGAAATTCCGACGGACCCAACCAATCAATTAACAAGTAAGAGCCGCTTGTATTGTGCTACAGTTACCTTTCCAGAAAAGAGCGGTAGGGAGAAAAGTTGTTTTATTTTGACTGAAATATCCTCATCTTGGCACTCTCTAAAGCACCGGTTGAGAGGAGCAGGGACTTTTGAGACTGCCAACTTTCATAACACTTATTAAAAGAAGAATAATCGAGTGGGTAATGATTATTATGACAGTGTTTATAAGTTAACGCCATCGTTTCGTTATGAGCTTTCTCGTACAACTAGGATGCTTATACCTGGTTAAATTAAAAGCAATGCCATAACTAATGGCTGGGCTGCAGCACTTAAGTAGCGGAGGGAAAAAGGAAGGAGAGAGAAGAAAATCTGAGCTCATACTCAGTCACCCATACGCATAACACTTGCATATGTACGAGACGCTTAATGGACTCTTACTTTCCCAGATTGCTCCGACTGCGTTAATATCCACGGCGCTCATTAAGGATTCAAGGTAAAGTAAACGCTATATTTAGAGACGATAACACCCAAATAAATTGAGGTCTCAAGTAGATAATGTTGAAACACCTTGGAGTAATTAGCCAAGGAGGGAGAATGGTCCCTGAGAGATGAGGACGAGAGAAATCTGGAAATTAAAATTGTGGAAAATAACCGGTTAAATGAAGATCCGGAGCAGTTAATTTAACCGAGCAGAGAAAACTACCAGAGTCTACCTCCACTCCTGCCTACTTCGAACCTGACTCCTTGCTTCTGAGCGAAGGAGTCGGGGCAATATTGCATCTCTTTAACGATGGCGGAAATTAGCAGAGTAGAATATCCGTCCGTTCCTACTCATTTCCTTAGAATATATTAAGAGATAGGTGGAGAAATGGGGAAATAACAGGTTTTTCTATTCATAGGATTCTGTAAGTATTTTTTCATTTTGTGAACAAGTTAAGTCTCCAGCACCAGCTTCCAGAACACCTACAGTCCTTTAATAAGATGGAGGAGAGGCGAAAATAGCGCATTAGCCTAATCTTTTACATCATTAAAAGGCGGACATCTCGTAATTGGGTAGGAAGAAGGAGGTAAGCTTGCAGATTGAACGCTGTAAAAGAGTAACCCACTGGCTGATGGAGGATCAAGTTGCAATTTTATCACGACGGCGGAATTCTACTACATTTTTGTCGTAACATGTGGTGGAAATGAGTTCCTTTATACGAGTTTCGTCATTCTTTGCCGGTCTCCCCTCAACTCTTGGTTTTTCATTGCAGGACGAGTTGTGAAACGCTATAGACCAAATTACAGGTTGAATCTAAAAGCTTTGCCTCCTGCACTAAGTTTTTGTCAACGTTTACACAAGTGTTTTAGTTTCCTCTCCTGAATTTTGTTCAAAGGCAGAGAGTATCGTAGCGGCATTGAAATGGCTGTGGCCCAGCCTCCTCTAATAAAAAATGTGGGGTTGGCCAGCCATGCTGCAATAGCGGAGGGTCCTGAAGGTGCGTTCCCACCATTTGTATTTGTGTATTCAGAGCAGGGGGAGAAAATTGCAGCAATTAAGCAAAACTGCGGTTGATACACTCATTGTCTGCGATGGTTCACTCCACGAATACGTATCCAGGTAGGAGAGATAAAAGGGTGGCTGGACGTCGTCTTCATTCGGGAATTATGAGGGGAGGGCTGTACGTTTTTTTCATGTTATCGAGATGCGACATGGTGAAAAAAGAGTCATTCATTTATTTACTGCTTTCTCAGGAACGGATAAAGCTTGTTATAGGCTGCTCTATTATTTTCCACGCATCCTAACAAGGAGCAAGTACCGCCATGTGTGTCGGAAAGGTGTTCCTGCTTTCTTCGCTCACTTTCCTCCGGCGCTTTTCATCATTACGTCTGCAGCGGCTAATGCCCAGTTTACCTATGTGTGTAAGAGATGTGAGACGAACTGAATGAGAGAGAGAGAGAGAGCCATAACGATAATAAAATTGTCTCGTACTTATTTCAAATGGCCAAATTATGAGCAATTTCATAGTACTTGATGCATCATTCATTGCCACGTTGAGTTGAGCGGCCGGATTCTCATGCAAGGGGTAAATTGCCATGGAATTGTTCCACAACGTTACTGTTGAATACGCTAAACCCCCGCTTTCCCGTGTCAGAACTAGCCCGAGAGTAAACCGCAGCACTTTTTGGTCTTCAAGACGAAAAAGGCGTTCAAGTTCATGGGAGGGGAGAGACTTGCGTCAACGTTGGCCAAGTCCTACGGTTGGTGGACGGACGTAAGGCCAGGCTGTTACTTATATTGGAGCTATTAAACGGTATTAACTAAATCATTCCATGTCCATTACAACTATAAGGAGCAGACAACAATAAAATTAATTACCTTGTAGTCCTAATTCAGCTTGTACTCGGGCGGAATCGCCATCACACATGCAATAACTGATAACGGCTTTACTGCCCAATCCGACGTCTTCCGAGCTGAAAGCGTAATGTGCCGTCGAGTGGTCACGCTGCGAAAAAAATACTAGTGCGTTCATGTAGCGGTTTATATCACCATTTGTAAGAGAGGAAGAGCGGACAGGTATGAATAAATAATTGTAGTGGGAAGTGTAGTACTGAAGTTGTGTGCACGCAGCATTCAGAAACCCATGCTGAGGGCTAAGAGCATTCATCCGGCTAATAAAAAGCAGATCGCCAGGAGCGTATACTACGCGAGCGAATTTAAATGTCGCTTTGTGCAATTCGTCCAAGAGGAGCGAATGTGCATAAATCATATTTACTAAACATTGCCATGGAGCCATAAACGTTAGGGAGTTTAATGGCTGATTCTCTTGTGCTTATTACAAGTTGCTTGGATGTTGGCAAAACTGTTTTTGCCACATTAAAATTCTCATTCCATGAGATGTTACACAGTGTCAACAGGGATTTTAGTCAATGTTTCGCATCAAGTTATGGCTCTTGTTGAACTAGCGTGGAACAGCAGTAAAGTCGTATTTAGTCAATGTTTCGCATCAAGTTATGGCTCTTGTTGTACTAGCGTGGAACAGCAGTAAAGTCGTTTTTAATCACTCGCTGAATATATCACAAGTTCAGATCGCTTCAAGACCTTCTACTCGTGGCGGTGGAGTGGACAGGGCAGGAGTTGGCAGGAGAGCTTTTTTGTTTGACATATTGTAAAGTGCGAAATAATCTTTAACACCGGTTGTACTACCGCATGTAAACTTGAGACGGTATTTGCACGTACTATATAGCGTGTAGTCGTAATTCTCACTCAGTAGTTCCCTTATTTTGCAATCGTATAGTTGCGAGTGATCATGGCTGTGTTGCGAAACGAGGTGACAGAAAACACGGAGGTTTTTATTGAAAATCCACAACTGGATTCAATCACGGTCCTAACATCTGTTCACCTATCATTTTACAAGGTGCACAAGCCTGGGGATTCTTACACTAAATTACCTTACTTACATCCTCCCGTCCTGTAAACAAAGAAGAGCATGTAGGGCTACGTGTCTGCAAATGTAAAACTTGTCTCGAATATGATAAGACAGGAGTCGGTCGGACCTCGTTCTCCATGGAATTCTTCAGTCTGTCTTTTTCTTTCGCGTCAAGGAGAAAATGGAGATGATGGCAAGTTCTAGTCAAGGGACGGAGGAGAGTAGTGAGAGTGAGAGACAGGACAAGAAAACTGGACACTGTTCGGTTTGCATAAGCTGCGTACAGGTAGTACAGAATATGGTACAGGAGGCAATTTAAATTAAAATGTGAATCCATTAAACAAGACACGGAGCGACGGACAACTCGTGTTTCTCTATAGATGGAAGCAGGCCTTGTATAGGATGAAGACGCCAACCGTCGTGGAGGCGACCAGGTAGGCTGGACACTACACTGAGAGCAGCAGTACGGAGGATTTTTTTTTCTGGAGGAATAACCCTGTTTTGAGAAAACAAGTCGGCGATTCCAGCAGTAAGAAAATTAAAATCAAGGCAAAAGAGCCGAAAAAAATGAGCGCAGCTACAACTATTGGGTGGGTGTATAATAACCGCTCTGGCTTCTTGCAACGACGCTTTTCGCATGCTATGGCAACCTTGCACTGACGGTGGTTAGAAAAGAAGAGAGATCAGCGACTGGAGGGAAGAGTCGAGGAAGCATTCACGGTAACTAACATGAGCTGGATCACACATGACATCCTTTGGTAAGAAACGTGAGTTGGTGGATGGGCGGAGGATTAGCATTTTCATTGAGTTGGTCTGGAAGGCTATAATTTTTATGAACTGAGCTAAGATTATTAGTAAGACAGAAGAAAGGGACTTTTGTGGTGAGTGGCAAGAGAAAAGCTGAAAAGCTGCGACAGCGCAGCTATATATTAAATTGAGAACTGGGAGGATTGTTATTGCCGGCAAATGTCGTAAAAGCTTCACGAGACTCTCACCATGGTGATGATAGTTGACCACCCAAATGACCCAAGTCATTTTACTACGACGGAGCATAAACAGTAATGGCCCAATTCTTGCTGAGTTACTTACATGGTTATTAGCACTCACTCATGTGCATACTAATCTTCCTCATTATGATCCAAAAGCGTTCAGCAGTTCTTTACAGCGCTTTTCTCCTTCATTTTCATTTAAAAGATTTTATTAACATCCTCACACCATATACGTTATTACCGTCACCTCAGCTGACTGTGCTGGACTGGAAGACACCGCCTTGCTGTATCTTTCAACCATGATCTAATGTGGACTTATTATCCGGGAATTTTTTATTTCAACCCACATCCTGGTACAGTGTGTTACTCAGTCCTCTACTCGTCAGCCTTTCGACAATGGCTGAATTAGCCCAGTGTTGGGGTTGACCAAACTAGACCTGTCTCAAGGAAAGGGAGATAATGCGTTCTCGAGAAACTTGGCTCAATTAGGGTTTCCGGTTCTTGTGAGAGAAAGACTGCCGCATTGGGCTCGAAATCAATTAAATTCTAAATAAGGTGTAATCTCAAGTGCTTTGATTACTCGAAGCGTGAAGTTAGTCGGTGAATTTAAACAATTTGAACAGATACACTCTTGTCTTCAATTTACCGGCAATCCTCTTTGAAGATAAACTCGGTTGGGCATGCTCGCCGTGCAATTCTTTGGAATTGAGCCGGCAGAATTCCAAGACAGATTTCAGCCAGAGTCCTCAGTTAGCATAAAATTTAAATAATTCACGTTAATACCTACGTAGTGCACGGTTACAAGGCATTGTCACGGCTAAGAGGTCGGTGAAAGATGAATCGCCAAGGGCCAAATACGAGTGCAAAACGGGGTGGTAGCAATAAAACGTCAAAAAAATTTCAAGGAGTCAGCGTCATTCGGACCGCCGTGGTCGGCAGACACTGTGAGTTTCCATTTGCAAGCCGTTCAATCAAAGGCTGTTGGCCTGGGCAGCCTCCGACTGTCCAAGATAGCATGAAAGAAGTGGAGATTTGGCCGAGGAAACGCCAACTGCATCTCAATGGAATGTCACTTATGAAAAGGATCTTGGATTGTTTGTGTCCATCCGCCCATTCATTCAGTAAAAGTTGGGAAGTTTTTGGGAAATGCGCGTATTCACAATTCACAGTACACATGCGTTCGTTGACGCAATACATGGGGTTGTACAGGAGAACGTGAAGCATTGAATAAGAAAAAGGAACTGAATGGCAAGACCAAGTGTAATTCAGACAAGTGGAATTTATTGCATGAGGGCTGTCTAAATTATAGCCGATTCACATGATTTTTTGAGCAAAGATTTTTATTTATTCTGACATTTAATTTCAATTTACCATCAAATCTCCTTTGTCGGTCGTGAGCAAGTTAAAAGGTTTTCGGTTCTTGGCTCTTGGAAATTCTGAAAGGTAATGATGGCTACTTGCTGCAGCTTATCTAAGTAACTGAGCTCCAAGTGTTGTAAACAGTCTGGCTTGATAAAGGCTATGGATGTACTACACGTCCGTTAAACGTGTGATACGCCAGGTGAATTGCAATAGTAGCCGGTTTTCACGAGTCCATAACTGGGCTGTCGTTCGTCTCCTTCTACTGCATTAATTTTTCCTAATCGAACTCTCGGAAGTTGATTAACAAATTAGGCTGTGAGAATTCAACATCAAAGGGATGATTACCATGGTCACTGGTGTTGTCCGTGGCTTCCGATGGTGGCGTGCAGGGACGTTGGTGGAAGAAAGAAAAACATTGTTTGTGCGAGCATATAATTTCTAGCTCATTTACACTCTCCTCCTAATACTCGTGAGAGGTTTAATTTACTCAAGGGTTTGGAGTCTTTGCTGATGCCCACTCAGATGGCTCCTGGAGAATTAGTGCGGATAGCTGCACTGGAGAGAATCCCTTTCTGCAGCGGTACAAGAGGCGTTCGCCGTGGTGCAGTGGCATAGTGCAGTGTTAGTACTGCTGGCTGGCAGAGGTTTGTTGTATTCTTCCACCCCCTATTAGGAAATGATTGAGCAGACCAATTAACGGCCTAAGAATGTCTTGACATTTGACTCCACGAGGCGCCTGATTGTCCCACCTAGAGAAACTTGACTCTGTACAGGTATAGTGTCACCAGTGTCGGCGCCATGCATTTTAGCCCTTAAAGTGGCTACTAGTGCGACCCTTAAGAGTCCATGATCACACCCTGGAAGAGGGCTCGGAGGAAATGTAGATAAGGTCAAGCTTACGGCCGTATAATAAATACTAAGGGATGATCCATTGGGGAAAAACAATAGGCACACGAGAGATAGTGTTTGTGTTCTTCCCCTTCCTAATTGTTGTCCTTAGTGTCTGTGACTGCATGCGTATTCCGGAGACAAGTGTTACATCAGCTCAACAAATAGGATTTTCACAGGGCAACTTGACCTGGAGAAACGGCCTGCTAGTAACAAGGGACCTTTCTTCATTGTTTTAGAGCCTGGAGATAAGGGATAGCGTTGATGAAGTTTCTGAAATTTTTTCTACTAATTTTCCTCTTGTTTAGTTGCCACACAGGCAGACTGACTCCGTTTTCCGGGGCTAATGAAATTGCAGTCACAATGAAACTTCTACTTACCGGCTTTGAGCTTTTGGCTTCTTTTGGGCTTTCGCATAATAACAAACTTATGCGAAGACTTGTTCAATTGTTCCGGAGGAACAATTCTGAAAAAAAACTGAAACTGCCTTCAGATCCGAAAACCGGATTAAGGTTCAAAGGCAGGAGCAAATGAAGGGACAGACGTTGATGGTGCTGTTGATTTCATTGGGCGCCATTATGTCAAGTACTTGTCGCGTCAGAGTGAAGACAAAGGGCTGGAGGAAAGGCAAGTGTCATTTTCTTTTAGGTATCCCTTCCCTTCCAATGATTTTTACATCTTTCAGCTTTATTACATCCAGCCATTGTCTTTAGCCAACCAAATTTACCTCATTACCACGACAATGAGGACTTCACCAGACGCAGGCTAAAGGGTGATAATGGACACCAGTTGAAGGATGGGAAGACGACATTATGTTCCCTGAATCAAACGATCGATTCTCACATCTCGACGTCTTGTTCGTCTGCTCGATTGTAGTACTTTTGTGCTCTGAAAGTTTGTCGCTTGCACATACTGACTCAAGGAGTTGGGGGATCTGACTGGAGCTTGAGCTAAAAAGAAACTTTTTTGTGGCACAAAAAGCCTGTAATTCATTTCAGTCCGGTGGACACAAGTACATCGTTTTGGTTTAAATAAAATACAGATCGAATTATCACTGAATCTATTGGACTTGTCTCGGGATTCTCCGTTGTCAGTTAGGTGTGCATGGCGGATGCGTTGACGCAGCTCGTGTGCATATGTGGCAGAACAAGTTCTAGCTCTTCGCCAGTTGTCACCTGAGACGGAATCAAGAGGACTTGTCAACTCGTCTTCCAATAGCTCTTCTACGTCCGCTCCAACTCAAGCTGCCATAACAGGAGTCTAATGCATTCAAATTACATCTAAAACCTGGTAACAGCTCCGATCCTATTCCCAGCTCATTTACATACAAGGAAACGAATCCTCTTCTAATCACACCCATCTTGCCTAAAACTAAAGCATCGTTCCGGCCACGACCAATGACATGCTCTTCCTTACGACTGGCTTTCGTTCAACGCCATTACGCTGCCACCAACAGGCAGTAATGAAATATGATACGTTTTTTAATCAAGGAAACAAGACCGAATCAATCTTACCTTTGTGTGATGATGATGAGCATGCCTAAAGATTATAAAACATGGCTCCGTCTGACTCCATGCATGCTTAGGAGTCAAGAAGATATGAAAGAGAGAGAGAGTATGTGGTTAACGTCACTTTTACCTCCGTGAGCGTGTTTCTATGTTTACTTGTTCCTTGTTCAACTGCATTTGTTTACCAGCGGGAATACACAGGTGTACGAGCGTTTACACACGCTTGATTAGCTCGAAAGATTAGTGCATGCGAAATCCGAATCGCAGGCTGTGGTTTCTTAGTACAACACAAAGAAGAACAATGTCATCTGGGATATGACAAACCGCAGGGGAAAGCTCATATAGGCGGATAGAGAGAGGAGGATCGAGTATCGGAATGTCAACTTGTAGGTAGGTACGTACGGCTTCTGCTAATCTATCTCATGTCAGTGAGTGTGAAGTGAAGCATGTATGCTCACGAAGAAATCCCTTAAAATGTCTGTGTATGCAATTATGCTGATGAAATCCGTGAAGCAATGCTCTGCCTCAGATGATGATCTTTGGGAAGAAGCGGTTATGTAGGTGGACAGGTTTATTGTGCAGAATCTTGTGAAGGGATCGTTTAGATTAGATGCATTTTATCTTTATCATTGGGCCATGTTCAAGTTCATCCAGGCGTGAGATGCTCATGATGAAACTATTCTTATTCTTGGCAAATTCTGCTGCAAATTACAACTTCTCCGCTCGTACAAGTAGGCGTGGTTGCAGTTGCATGTAACTTTGACCTTGATGAAATTACAAATTTTTAACCGCCGCACTGCTTCTGATTCGTGCATTTCGCAATCTCTTTTCCGCTGCACAAGAACCTCAATCGCAACGAAGAACCTAAGAAATGCAGGGACTCAGGTTGCGGCAAAGGTTGCAAAAAACTCACTCGTGAGAAAACTCAATTTACTCATCAATTAAAAGAATGTTGGAAAAGAAACAGAGACTTTGATCAACTATCAAATCTATGCACCATCCGCAGAAATGAGGAGCTTTCAATACCGCAAGTGCGTGTTGCATACATAGCTTATGGGAGTTCACCTGCAAAAAGGAAGCTATATGAAGAAGAAATAAGAACAACCTCAACTTATTATTTAGGAAAAGGACTAGTGCCATAGACAGAGAGAGTGAAAAGGTCTAATACTTGATGCATACCGATTTCAAAAAAAACCGTGACTACTCACTCTGCCGATTCTACTCATAAAATACTTTTGACGCTAACGGGAAAACAGACGTTGGTAGTCTACAATTTTGTAGTCTGTTAGTCCAGCCATTTGATGCTGGCAGACTATGGAATTTGCACCTTAGCAATAATATGTTTTTCACATGTTGGCTTCACATGAACGTGGGCTTTTCTGAAGTCGTATCTGGCAAACCCAGCCTATGGACTCTAATGGAGCCAGTTGGAATGGCGCGTCTGTCTCTTCTTAATGTTCCTTTAGCAAGAATGGGAAAGTCCAGGACAAAGAGTCATATCCGCCATTCAAGATTCCCCTGAGGTCAGTCAATTTAGTAGTTAATGAGAGCTACGTGATGTCGCCGTCGTTTCTTGTAAATGTAAGTCATAACGTATCACGTACCGTTAATGGCTAGTCAGATGCTACTACAAATAGATTCTGCCAAGCGTGTTTATCAAGCTGCTAGACAGTTTCCTTTCATGCGTTACTACTAATTGACAAAAAATTGAGTACCATTAACTTGTTTGCAAGTTGTTTCGACTAGCCGATTTGTTGAGACACGGTGCTCAAGTTTATGGATTTTCAGGTAACACTACGATTGAAATTGAAAATATGGCTTGGGATTTGAGCAATCGCCGCAGGCTCAACGTCTAAGCCGGTACAGTACAAACAAATGCTTATAAAGCTTTTCTTCGGAAGGTGGAATTACGGAAAAGCTTTGGAAAACGTTTGATCTATCGGCAGAACTGCTATAATCTTTTTATGACTTTGGTGGCTCCAAAACGTTAGAAGGTGACACCGAAGTGGTGGATAGGACAGATGAAACATTTCTGTATGTTCAGAACTATGTACTTGCTGTGATGTGATGAGAAGATTGAGACAGCTCGAAGACATTGAAGCTCTTGTGTTAGAATCATGGATTTGACAGTGCTTGACCATTATTCGAATTACTTGAAATGAAGTTCCTTCGCTGGCAAAGCCAACGGTCAGTGCAGGATTTTGAGATAATCTGAGATAGAAAAGCGAAGACTGCGTACTACCCGTTAGGCCGATGGATAACAGCGGCTGGATCTAGGGGTGGATTAGGAGAAATATTGTCATATAGTTGGGATGCATGTAATAGTTTTTTAAATGCTAAGCTGCCAAGGACTAATTTGAGTGAAGAATGGTTTTGTCGGAGACAATGGGCTGAGAAAAAACTCTATTGTTTTACTCAGCATGTAAAAGATGATACATTGTGTAATACATGGTTGACACGCGGAGTAGCGAGTGTAGGCATGTAGTTACAGTTTAGATTTTTTCAGCCGTGTGGTTGTGACATGTTGGTGGGCGATGGTGGCAGGGATGAGAATCCATAAGCCGTGTGCAATGTATATAAAGCTGTGGGACAAAGTGGGACTGGAGCCCTTGTCTGTCCCGAGACAGGGACAAGCTGGCCCTGCCTCGGCTCAGTCACCAGAATATGTCACACCTTCCGCCAAATTACTGGACGTCCTAGTGATCCTGTCTCTTTCTATCAACAACTCAAGCTGTTAAACATCTTCCTGCCCTCCTATCCCTTGTCCTTAAGTGAGTTAATGCATGTACGGTTTCTAAAACATACAACTTACTAATAAGTCTCATCCTGCTACATAAACGAATTACTCGAGTTATAAGGAAACATCAAGACCTCTGAGCGCAGCAAGTCTAGCCGAGAGTTACTTACTGATCTCGTCATTCAAGCTCTAGAATTTAAATTTGGACTTTTCTTACTCCAGATTCAAAGCAAATATTTTAATGTTTCGTTCCCTTGTTTTTGAAGGCAAAAATACACCTTTGTCCCCTAGCCTTTCAGTGATTCAAGACTAGCACGTATGTTTCCTTACTTGCCCTCCAAAAATGATATGAAAGCACAGCATACTGTTTTCCTACGCTACAAAATAACTGCAACTGCCTACATGACGCGAAAAGGCAAACAGCAGCGACGCCCATGCTTTCACTGGTGAAAGGTGGCGTGGTCTGAAACGAGGAGGGACGCACGCCCCTTACAATGTACCACTACTTGGAAGGATGGCTGAAAATTAAGGTGGGTGAAACTTTTACATTTTTAGACGCGTTAACCCTAATTAGATTCGTATTTTGTGTCCATGTTGTTGAATTCCGCTT
>VRMD01001227.1:0-18159 GCA_009872375.1 Sminthurides bifidus
TTCCTTGACTCCACTCAGTTGCTTGGAATGAACCCAACTCCGATTCTATAAATCATAGCTCATCTCCCCTGCATTTTTTGTAATTCCAAGAAACCTAACCTTGATGCTTGAAAGGAAAACACACGGCAATCTTTCCTGAACAGGTAACCTGCGTCGGTACTGTAAAAAAAGACTAGTTCCAGACTATCATCCTATAAAATAAATGTTTCAGTCATAGATCAAGGCAAAGGAATAGGAAAGGAGTAAAAAAGCTGTGTAAATTATGAACAAAAGTACCTAAATCCTGACTTTGTACGCATCCATCACTTTTTACTTTTACACACTCAGTGATCACAATCACATGAGCTAATACTGCAGAATGGCTCCCTCATTCCATACGAGGGGATACAAATCATTTGACAAACGTCCGGCTACCTAAAGAACAAGTGTACTTCTCTCCATTTACCTCCTCCCGTAGCAATTCCCTGGTAAGTAGTCCCTCCAAAGGCAAAAACTTTTTCCATTAGCTGGTTAATTTGGAGGTAGAAATCAAATTTGCTTAGAATATTGGCACTGCAGATGAATTCCTTGTGCTTCAAGGCCTTGCTTTGTCTTGGGTGGGAATAATGATGCAGGAGCGAGGTTTATTACGTCTAATTAAGCGTCTCCGACACGTCTCCAATTACCCACTCGAGTCCGCACTAGCTGAATAATAGCCCGGGTTGTTATGCAAGGCGGTGCGAAGCGTCAACCCTCTCGAGTTCCCGGCATGTAATGCTCCTGATGTATCACATGTTTCTCATGGCTTCCAACAAGGCAAGACATTGTTTACCATCCGACACTAAAGAAGAGCAATACATCTCCATTCCGCACTTCCTCTTCACCTTTTTCCAGTCTGTCGCAATTCTCTCTCACAGAATTGCAATTTCGGTAATAAATTGCGCGGCTAATATTTTCTCCTTTCGCCAAACGGTTATTTGTGAAAGTATTCCCGGGCAGGTACAAATTGAATTCGTAGACGGCAGCTACTACATGCTCTTTCTCACAGCTGAATTCCAGTGGTTCTATCCCACCTCCTGCATGTACTTGTACTACCCACCGTGTATACACACCCACATGGCTCTTTGCAGCAAGTGAACCGAGAGATTGTTCCATGAACGTTGTATGACTGGGATTTTGTGCAAGCTGGAAAAAATTTGATGCTCGCCATGCCATGTTATATGGGAAAATGTTGTTGTGACCGTTTGTCACACTGCAGTGCTATGCCACTTTGTACTTTCTTCAATATTTCCCCCATAATAAATTCAGAGCCCATCAGCATATAATCCGCTCCCACGACTCCATTACTCGTACATCGTAATAGCCTCGAGAACGAGAACGTGATCTTTAAGTACGTCTCATTGCTCCAGTTTCATATGCAAGTGAGTACTTCCGATTCCCTCTTCTTTGACAAAGGGATCGTATCACAGAGTCATGAAAATATTTGATGGAACACATCCCGCTCGGCAAATTTCAGATTAAATTTTTCACTCTCCTCCCCTCATCTATGTACTGCATTCGTAAGAGCCTTTTGAATGCGAGTAAAGCGGGAGTGAAAGTAAAGCTTTCCCGGCCCATAAAAGGGAAATTATCCCAGCACGGATTAAAGGCGAGAGGAGAGAGAGAGAGAGAGAGATTTCACCCTGGCTATAAATTCACCTTCTTCTTCCCACTCAAGGCTAATGTGGGAGGAGATGTGCGGTGGGGAAATCTCTCTATAGTTTTATTGAATTTAACCTGGCAATATATTAAAGTGAAAGTAAGTTTTTTTACCACTGCCCAAGCAACCTGAAGATGATACATGACTTCGCACTTATTGTTTACTTAGCACTTTCTTCCACATGCCCTTCCTCTACACTCATTCCTTGCTTTTGCAACTTCCCCTTTCAGATTTCTTTGTCAAAATAAAGAAAGGACCGGAGATCAGCCGCGCTCCCTCCCCTCCAATCTGAGTAATCCAGCTCTGTAAGATGAAAGACCGGAGCGTAAAGGGTGAAACGGTCACAATCCTATCGCTCCAGCACACACAAAGCTCACAAGCCGCACGCGACGGCTAACCACTTCGTACTGGAGAGCCCAACTATCGTGTCACCGAGCTACAAAGACAATCTTTGCGTGACATGTCGCACTGATGAGACTGTAGAGGTGTTGTTAGAGATATTTTCATAAGCTCAACACAGCGACTCCTTCTCCCTGCATTTCCTTCCTCGGAGCGGGATGTTGGGAGCAGGGACACATGACTAAATCATGGACTAATACCAGAGGGAAAACATGCTTGTACATACCACAAAAGATCATGTTCAGCTTACCGTCAATCTAAAAGGAGGACCAACACTCTCCAGTGGCGAAACACTATGTAAGTCACACTCAGCCACAAACGGAGTAAGTAGCTTGATTTCGTTTACCTTCTTCGTCATCACAATATGGTTTACCAAAACATAATACGGGGCTTCGTCGTCCTCACAGTTTTTCCAACGACCAAAAATTGGACGTGAAGCCAGCAGCTCATATGCATTTTTCACCCCACCACTAGCTCTCCACGTCCAGTCACCACACTGTTTTGAAATTCACTAATGCTTTCCCCTCTTTCACACAAATGGTCATGTCAATTCTGATTACTCATAGTGGAAATATGTGTTTGTGTCAATGTTAAACACTGAGACATAGCACGTAGCGATAACTCACGGAATTTGCCTCAAGCAGGCTCTAAAACCAGCTTCTTTCACATCCAGTATCAAATATTCCTCAAGTAGTGCAACAAGACATGTGGCAAGATAAAAAACTTCTTGCCAGCAGCTCTTGGCGAAACTGTTATGTCGAAATGGGGAAATGGACTTATGGGTGAGTGGAATACTGCCCTGGTCGATGGCACGTTACCACGGACCACAACATGTGAGCCGGTGGGAGGAAGTAGCAGAGAGGCTGGAGAGCAAGCACCGGAGGGAAAGCACCAGCAGTCACTAAAACAGTAACAATAAGCAAGTCAGTCAAGACTTGGAAGAATCATAAAATGGGAAGAGGATGAGAATTTGTTCTCCGTCTCGTATTATTTTTCCATCTCTTTCTTATATGGCGCCCTTTTCCAGGACGTGATTGAGTCTGTGGCAAAAGACCTCATGTTCCCAAGCGAAAGAGTGGCGGTAAGGAAAGTACTAGTGAGAGTGAGCGCGCATACACGTTTGTCCGGGTTTCAATCCAGGCACAGTCGATAGCTGATAGGTAGCCGTGTCAAGCTGGTCTCAAGACCAGGCTAAAAGATAACTCGCTCAAGTGGATTTGGAAGAAAGGATATAGTGAGCAGAGTAGACAAAAGAAAAGAGAGAGAGAGAGACAGGAACTGAAAAGAGGGGAAAAGAGAGAGAGAGAGATAGACTAGAAAAGGTCGAAATTTTTTAATAAACCCACGTCAATCGGCCGGGTAACGTCTTATGTGCAGTTAGCGCCTCGGTTCTTGTTGTCGTCGTAACCGCTGTTAAGGACATTTGCTTTTTTATCATCTCTCACACTACAAGCATCCGTTCGATCTCAATCTTGTCTCTACTTTTTCCCTTGGCCCTAACAGTTTTCTTCTGACAGCAGTTTTGCTCCTGTCAATGCTTCCTGCTCAACTGTGCAGGAAACGTTACTTATCTCATTATTTGGATCCTGTTAATTTGATATCATTAGTTGTGCGTCGTAAATTGTTTTATTTCCCCACCACGTTCACATACAGGCGGTGCTGCCAAGGAAGAAAATTCAATTTCGTCCTGTCTTCAGTCCCCTAATTGCAACTGCTCGATCGCTCTGCATGTACCACCGCAAACCACTTTTTAATGTATTTGCCACTCGCAACGTCTCAGAGTATACCGGAAGCTTCGCAACTCACTCAATGTTCACTGTTCAATTTGAAAAAAATGCCACACATGTTCCCGCATGAATGAAGCATTTCATTGTTTCAAAATATGGAGCAGCTCAAATCAGCAGAGGGTAATAAGCTCCTCGTTCACGGCTTCTCATGCACACATTCCCATACTGGATTTTTCAAGTTACATTTACAGGAGGAAAATCACGTCACACAAGGCCACCTGAACTGAACACTGGGATGTGGGACAATTACAGATTTCTTCGCTTAAAAGCACTGAGGCTCTTCCTGCCAGCCTCTTATTGCTCCATCTTTGGCTACGTGTTTCCCGCTCTCCCTTTCTCCTTCCTTTAATCTATGATGACACTTATTGAATATGCTCTTTGCAGTCCGTGGTTCCCTGTGCCTTTTGTAATTTCTCTGTGGGAAAAAAATACAATGACAACAAGTTACTCATTCCAGAATACTGCAGCCACCAGTTCCCTTTTCGTAATTTCAACCATTCACAAGGGGCCATAGTTTAGCTCTATCTGCGTGAACTCCATGTTCCCTTTCTCCCTTGTTAGAGTAACTCTCTCTTTGAGGTCTGTGTCTCTGCTCTTGGGCCCTGTTCACTTTCCAGTTTCCACCCAGAGATTCTTTTCTCAGCAGCAAAGAAGAATGGTCTAGCTTCCTCCTATTGAGGCTTTTCAAAGCCAGCTGAGCTCGCAGGATTCGAGGAATGCGAGGAGGAATTGCACAAAAACATTGTTACTTTCACCAACATAAACAGCCGTAAGGACGGCACTAATGCCAAGTCATCACGCATTTTCATTTTATGTACACTATCTTGATGTGATATGTCGTCTGGATTTTTCCCCTTTTTCGTCCTCGTCCTCGTCGTCGTCGTCCTGGCTTTTTCTTCCTCTTCTCCTTTACTTTAATTCCGCAAGTGTGACAGGCAAATACACTGGCTGGTGTACGGGGACCAGAAGAGTCGAATTGGAATTTAAATCCTAATTAAATATTTTCTGCTTCGATCATGCCCTCGGCTGTCACTTTTTCCACTCGCTTGTTTTTTTAAGTCCGGGTAAATAGATCGAGTCATGCGTCCGTGTCCACTCTTAAACATGCCTTCAGGAAGGAGCTCGCCGCAGAAATATCCCACAGAAGCGCCATGCTGTCTTCGATCAACAAGGGATGTGGAGCAATTTGTGAAGTTTGTCGTGCAATTCCCAAAGGATTTGCCCGCAGATGTACGCACAAGACTCAGACGTGGAGAGGCACTGAGCAAAGTATTAAGGGTGGCGGACACGGAGAAATATACTAATTTTAATAACTTTTAAAGTCAACCAAGTAGGAGGACAGCAAGTCTACTTTTTTCTCCGGAAGCTCTTACAGCATTCCCGACAAATGTCACATTGTCTTTCTCTCTGTCTCCGACTTTTAAACTGCACGAAGTTGAGAAATGGAAAGACTTGACGAATGCTCAACGTGTACTTTCAAACTCTTCAACTTTTCAAGTCCATGCAAGTCTGCTAGCACTGAGAAAAGTTCTCATTCGCTTCGTCCTCAACAAGAAACCAATTTGTACTCAGTGTACTGAGAGAAAGGAGCTCGGAGGGAAAATTACTCTTCAAGATTTTCAATCTGCCAAAACTCTTTGCAAAATAGCACCGACCAGCCAAGATCGGACAGCCAAGTCCAGTTTCACTTGTCCACTCTCAGCTTTTAGCTAAAGCCGTTATGCGGATCATGTGCTAATTGTGCTTGGGAATAATTTATAGTTCCTTCCGTCTTGATCTTACATTTGCGCTCATTCAACAAGTCATGCCGTTGAATCTGTTTAAAGTATAAAGATAAAAGCCACCAAGGAACCAATTACTTTATGCGGCCGTCACAAGATCTCATGGTCCCAGTCGTGATTCCTGTTCCCAAGCCTTGGTTGGAGGAGGTTGAAAGCTTAGCCCCTGGAATGGGATGACTTTTCAAAGTTGGTCGAAGGAATCAGAAGTGAAAAGAATATTATGAGAAACCAGGTGCTTTAGGCTCCAGAAGCGGAAACGATCTCCCAGTAGGTAATGATGAAGAGAAAAGTTGCGAAGAAGCGTGGATCTGCGAAGAGCTTAGCCCAAGTTCTGAGCGGGTTTTAACTTGCGTACATTTTCTTTCACTAACTATCCACCACTAGTGTTCGAGTCTGAGAGTTTCACCACTAGAACTGCTTACACTTCGTCCCGTACTTCTCCCACTTCATCATCGTCCTAGTCAGCGGGCCAGACTAACAAGTTTTACTGGAGCCGAACAAGAGCCCACCAGCCTTCGCCTTCCGTCAACTGAAACCTCAGCAGAATCCTAGGGAACCAACACGTTCTCCTGCAACACAACCGACTCCAAGCCTAGAAGGAGGATGCGTTATTTATCTAACCCGGGAAAGGAAACGCTGCGCCTGGGCCCGTGTCTCAACTCCTCCGGTATTCGGGACGCAAGCCGTGCTCTTCCATTGCATCACCTTGCTTCCCTTCCGCTTTCCTCCTATCCTTTTTGTCTCACCGTCCCGAGCATCCCCATCTTACTTTCTTTCCCGTCTTCCCTCCACTTTCTCCACAAACTTTCCTCCGCACCAATTTTACTGGCCTTATCCTCTCCTTGTATCTCTGCTCACCCTTTCCACATGTCTCAATGCTCACAGCACCTTCCATCCCTCGTTCATCTTCATCTGTTTTTCTCAAATCCCCTTTTCTTCCGTCCCTGTCCCTTCAACCTTATTTTACCTCTTAAACACAATCGTTCCAACCCATCTTTTCCACTTTTTTTATATTGAATAAGAAACGCACGCCTTTCATTTAAACCTCACACACGTCTAACCTCCCTCCTTGCAAAATGTAGTCCACGCCAATTCCCATGCTGCGTGCATATACACGTCTCCACAGCAAATCCAGCTGCCTTCGATAATCTTAAAAGTCGCCGTCGCCATTACCACGGTTTTGTCACCGGAAGTCACCTTCGCGGGAACAAAAAGATACGTGTTTTCAGCAAAGCTGGAGAGAAAACAACATTCCGCTTTCACCCGCTCGCTCACTTCCCCTGTATCACTCATGCGTCTTCCTTCATTCACCTGTGGACCCAGCTTATTCAAATCCCTAGGCAACGCACATATTTTCCTTTTCTGTATGCTTCTCCTTTCTTCAACTTTTCTTCCATAATCCCAAATGCTATCAGCTTCACCCATCCCCAGTTTCCTATTCCTAACACTGTTTCCTTGGTTTTCAACATCCCCTTGCAATTTAACCGACCAATCTCTCCGAGTTGCTGAATTGCATTTTTTTTGAATCACCACAGCTTATATCCCCAGATAGAACAACATCTACATTCTTTAAATATGTTAACATTTACTCCTACGTTTATCACGAGGATAGCTTTCGATCAACTTATCTCCTATATCCACCCGACCCAAAAGGCACGTACATCTGCAGGGAAAAATCTCAACAACAAGCTTTTTCAATGGTTTATGTGGTCTGCTCTCTATGATAGGTGAGGATTCCTCTCTTCCAACTTCTGACTCACTAGGCTTAAAAGTTATGCAATAAGAGGCGTAGCTATGGATTTGTGAGCGATGATCAGGCTCGAAATCTTCTTCGACTCCTGCCCGACCAAAGTAGTGTTTAAGTCGCCTGCAGTGGACAACTTCCGCTTTTTGTCACTCTCCGCATCACATTGCGTGTTGCGTCCCTATCGATTTAACTCTCACATGGTAAGCCGGAAATGAAGTATCCCGCCACATATGTAGTAAAAGGAGGCCTTCAGCTTGTCAGTTGGAATACAGAGAAGTTCATTTTCTCACCGTCATTACTCCCAGTTTGTGCTGAAGGTGAGTGAGGGAGGACCAGTGCGTAGTATGAAAAACTTGAGTAGTTTTCCAGACAGGTGATCACCATCAGCCAGTGCAGTGGAGCTGGAACCACGTCTGTGGGTGCTCTAAAAAACATTCTCCGCCTGTCTATCTTCCTTTCCCTTGTCAGACTAAAAAATTCATTGAGCCAGAGCCGGGGATTCGCATACGGTGCTTTGGGGAACGCTTTTTGGAGAAAAGTGGACATTTTATTAGGATTCTAAATTTGAGTCGAATAAAGCATTTCCAACGGATCATGTGTCCAAAACTGGTAGGAAGTATTTTTGAATGCTCTTAGACAGCCGACATTGGATAAAGCGTACGTCTGCACTCACGCTTTCTGTACGTGCAGGTAAACATTCGTGCAGATGAAGGACCGTTCCAACTTCCTCCTCATGTTTCCAACACTTTTATTGCTATTCCCATATGCGAGCAATAGAAACTCCATTGAGATACATCAAAAACTGGCAGCTCATTCACTATTCCGAAATTCCAGCTTCATAAATTCTGAATTTGGCCCAAAATACATGAGGAGCTGAAAGACTCGACTAGCTTGAACGTTGGATTGGGTACTTGCTACTTTCCTTCGGCTAATTTTTAAGTCAGAAGAAAATACTGCTCGTTCCTCCCCTTCCTGCGCGTATTTTACTATTTCTTGATAATAATTGAACAGCTGGCGATTAAATTGTATGCTGATGTAAAATAAATCATTTCACTCTAGTCTTTCAACTTCTTTGACCCTTTAATCCAGGCGGTACAAGAGCAGGGTATTAAAGACACAATCGCTTTCTCATACCTGATTATGCCTGTTCCCTTCGCCTGATTATCCTACCTGGAGCATCGAGCTTTGAGATTAGGTTGCGAGACGAGCAACCTACCTAAGGATGGATTATTGGAGATTGTAAAATCTAGGAATCGCCGTAACCCAACCTCGGATATGTCCTTTCACCTTTCTCTCATTTTTTCCAGAAATTCAGTTTATTATAGCAACTTTTGCCTGGAGACATGTCACGGACGTAAACCCCTGGATGTATAAAAAATGCACGAGCAATACATGACAGCGCATCCATCAATGATTGGCATAAAAGCAGAAAGCATCTTCCTGATGACGTGGATCAGATCAAGCACATGTTAAATTCCAACACAACTGTCACAACCAGTTCAATTTATCCCCTTCCATGCTCCGGCACCAAGTGCGGCTCAAGCATGCCTTCGATTAGCATCAGACTCCAGAACGTTCTTGCACATCCATTAATCATGCCTAAAAGCAGGGCACTTGGAGTCTTTTGAGTAGTTTCGTTTCTCGTCGCATTTGCGACTTTTTCACTTCAAAGTGGAGCAGTTCATAAGTTCCACGAAACAGGATGTACTCAGCTCAACCAGCTTAGATTTCCTTCTGGTAAAATTTATATAACTCATCCGATATACTGCATCCGTAACTCATATCTTGGATTATGAGTAAAGACATGCTCTACGTGCATACAATGCGGCATCCATAGTGAAGCAAGGAGTATAAACACGGCTCAATTTAGTCCACTATTGTTTCGCAACGGCAAGGAGTGATACTGATAGCCTAGAGAAATTTTTTCGACGTACACAGTCAATCATTATCGGTGCCAGCAACGTCTGTCAGTGGTTTCTTCCCTGCTGGTACCCGAACTTGATCCAAAATCTAAGAGTTATTCACACACTGGAAATGTTACGTTTAAAAATACTCCTGGTTTGATTACGTTCCGGCTTTAAAGATAAGAGAAAACAAGTTGTGCTATCGTCGCACATTTCTCCAACTTTTCTTCCCCGTAAGCTCCTAATCTACTCCAGCAGATTTGAGCATTTGCTGCATCAGCCCTCGTCATTCTAAACTACAGAGTCATCCGTCAAGCCGGTGTCGGTCTCCAGATGCAGGAGTTGTAGATGCAAAACTCTGGAAGCTGGGCCTTCAAAGCAAATTATCTTCAGGTCTGTACGAAACTGATGATGAGAAAACTTTTACCAGTTAATAATGCGACTGTTGCGCTCAAACTTCTGCCTCAACTCGGTCCAGTGCTCTACTTTAATGTGCACTGATTAACTTTTGAGTCGTACTGTGAACGCGAACAATTCCATTTTAAGCTGTGCATACATAGTTTCCAAGCTATACATTACGAGGTAAGGAGGATTGATCTTGAAGGAGCGAATGTCTTTCTTTTATTGCTGAAAAAAGTTTTTAATGTCTACGTTTTTTCTTCCAGTTTTACTTAGCAAATTGGATGTAACAGATAGCTTGGAAACGCCATTGTGTAAAGCTATCATACTCTTGTGAACTTGAACGTTTCAAGAGCTTCGTCCCGGAATGAAAAAGCCAGAGGGTTTTCCCGTTCATGTCTCCAACACAAATTGCAATCCGAAGCTTGGAATGGGATTGAAACCTTAGTAAAATATGAGAGGGAATTGATTGCAAATTAAATGAATTTATAACATAGACGCCAAAGGGTTGAATTCAGCTCTGGACGAATTGTAGACGAAATTTATACCAGGTGACGTAATTGCCAGACCCCTTTAATTTGTCCAAGAATCTACTCAAATACCATGCTGGGAGTGAGAGCTCAAGTGTCTGTAAACTACTTTTATTGATAGGGAAGCCTGAGTAATTCTCAAAAACTCAGGCATCTCATCACGATTTCTTATCAACCAGAACGACTACGTCGTCATCTCCTCCTCCCACGATCGCCGTCTTCTTTTCCAGCTCCATGTCTTCCAGGGTCTTCCCCAATCCCGTCCACTTGGACTCCTTTCGTAAAATCAGAAACGGAAATTTTATTTTCTTTCCATCAGATATTTTCCGCTCCTTAGCTTCGTCTTATTAGTTTAGTCAGACATTAAAGTTGATATCTTGAAGCCCTAAGCAAGCAACCCCAAAAGCCTTGCAGTAACTGTTACCGCAAACCATGATTCCCGTCATTCCTTCTCCAACCGCATGACAAATGGAACTCAAATTATCAAAATATCGAACGGATTCCGTCACAGATATTCAACGTCATTTTGACTTACACTCACCTCCGAATACGATGGAGCTTATCACAGCAAATTTCTGTACAGAACCTAACATCCGCCCTGGAAAACCGATGCTTCTTCTGCTCTGCGTGTTGTGTCCCCTAATCTCGGGAAAGATTTTACGACCCCGTTGCCAAAAACTGTCCAGCCCACAGATTCCGTTTTGTAAGTCATGCTGCCGTTCCTTCTCCACATTTCGCCTAGGATATTTAAACTATCACGTGCGAAATACATTGAGGAGGAAAAGAGTTGTGATTTTTGGGCCCGTACCATACTCGCGGAACACGACCAGCTTTTACCAGGCCGCATACCACATCATAGAAGCTGCACCGCCTGACAAGGCTCCGTTATGTAACCGCCAGGACTGTCTAGTAAATGGAGTCCATTGAGCTTCAATCCAAGTTAAGGCCACGGACGGCATTCTTTTGTAGCAGGATGCCTAATAGTCAAAGGAGGTAGCATACACTGGGGCACTGAAGGAAGGCCGCCGCTTAGTACATTACGGTCGGCGCAGTTAAAACTTCTCTCCGTTCTATGCACGGCCATTAAAACTTTTTGTATTTTCCGCATGTAATTTTCAACAGGGAGGTATTTGTAAATCAAGGAAAAGGACAGGCTCGACTCGGGAGAAACCATGTGTAGAAACTTTGAGAAAGTGTATAAGCTTATAATTCAGCCCTGGTGGTAAAAGGTTGTGGGAGAAAATTCGTCCTCTTGCAGATGAATCAATACAATCTCTTCTTTAGCATAAAATAACTGAAACATTCCTCGCCTCCACCGACCCTCCTCCTCTTCTTCCTTTCCCATACACTTTTGAACTCTGTCTCATTTTAAAGATTAAATTGAACAGAATATATTTCTTCCCCATGCCCCATGACTTTTTCCCTGGCGTGCAGAGCACATCACCGATATCCCGTCCTCATTGTTCCGAACTGCTCGTTGCAGGAGCTCCATGTCTTTCATCTCTCTCTCTCTCTCTCCCATAGTTGTTGCACGTTTCCCAACTTTCTCTCCTCATGAAGAGCAGCTTTGAGGCTGTGAACCATCAATGCATTCTACTTCATGTCCTATCGCAGTTTTCCACTAACAAATTCAATGGCTAAACTTGCCATTGGCATTTCCATTGTATCACAATTAGGCCACGACTCTTCCTGAAGAAGCCTCAATCCAGGGAGCATAGCATCCTCCGAGAACACCGCTTGCAACCGTAGGTCATAAAAGGCATTGTATTTTTTGTTCTGAATCTCATAAATTTTGCAAAATAATTAACATTTGTCGAATAATCAGGAGCAGGTCGTAATGCAGCTTTCTCCATTCTATTCCATTGTAACATTCGCCCGAGCTTCCACCGCTGTTAAATGAGGCTTGGGCACGCCTGGAAGCGATTGCGGCACTGAACAACCTCCGCCCAAAATCAACCTTCTCATGAACAGAATAACAGTTACTTGATTGATAACCCTGCACGAGTTTTCAAAGGGGTGCTTTTTCCACGTTGGCCATTTCCATCCTGTGCTCTGCTCTTGCTCTCCTAGTCTTATAGAATGGGTTCGGTTTGGCAGACGTGCAAACTGGATAAGCCAACGTAGTGTTCGGAAATACTGCCAGTTTAAATCTCAGTCCAGGAAGTTGACCCGGTTCATAACAGATTTTACAGGGAATTTAGCGAGGAACATGGGATCGAAGAGGGTAAATCTAACGGCATTAAATCCCGTTAGCTCATTTACGCTTTGGAGGTTGAAAANAGCGAGGAACATGGGATCGAAGAGGGTAAATCTAACGGCATTAAATCCCGTTAGCTCATTTACGCTTTGGAGGTTGAAAATTGAGGAAAACGGCCGTTCGCATCAAATGAATTAGACGTTAGAATTCATCTGCATTGTGATTATTTCCAACTCGGGAGTCAAAGTGCCCTACCGAATACATGTCAACGCAAATCCACTCTTCCTGCTCAACAAAGAGCCAGAAGTTTTGCATACAATTAATTATGCGTGAAGCACACGCACATAATGTTCCTTCCAGCTGCCTGGCCAAAACCAAAACTAGCGCGAGCTCCGGTATCGGCTGGAGCAACCGGAAGATCGTCGCTTGAAAAGCTCTCCTCCCGCGTCCCAAACTTCCAAAGACTTTAATTCTTTTACACGGAGAAATCCGATCCAATTCCACCTCATCATAAATTCTAATTCAATTCGACTTTAACCCAAAATCTCCACAAATCTGCATTGTCTCCAGCCATCCCGCAGAGCTTGAACCAGTCTGCTCCTCCGGTCCTGTGTTTGCCTTTGCCAACTATTAAATGATCTCCCTTTAATTTTATTGCTCAGCTCAATTCTTGAGCCCGGGCTGACTCAACGCCGAGGAGCCCTGTTGCAGCTTTCAATAGCTGCATTTATGACACTGACCTTATAAAAGTTACTGAGCTCCAGCTACTCGACATGGGGCTCACGGCTCAATTTTGCACCATGGAAACGATATAAATCCGAGAATCGTATCTACCTGTTCCACCTCCCATGCCGCGGGAGCTTAAATGCCAGGATGCAAAATATTCACGATTTTCCGCCAACATGGATGCACAGAATTTCTTTCGCTTTATTGAAATTCAACCAAAGGAAAATCCCCAGCTTGTTTGCTCTCCTCTTTCACGACTGATTTACCTTTGTAATCTAGCGCGAGGGAGAAGCTCTGTGCTCCACTACCAGATTTCCAGGCAAAATTGTACGGAATTTCTTCCGTAATTTATTTTCGACTTGCAAACCACAGGAGCATGGCATTGCTCCCTCTCACAGCCGCCCAGCATAGGAGGCAAGCAGCTCTCTCCAGGGTTAAATCCGTCAGTCCCGGACTTTGCAAATTTATTCCCCGTTAGAATTTTTACTAAGCTTCATATTACAAGTTTTGATTTGTTCCCTTCCCTGCTATTTCCATACACGTGGCATTTTCCGCTCATGAAACCATGGCCTGGAGTCACACATTACCACCTGGAATGGAAATAGTATGCAATGAGCTGAAGCAACATCATGAAGGATGACATTTGAAACAAGATTTCATCATCTTCCTCATATCCTTCCTGCCTTGGTCCAATTGCGGAACTCTTTCATCTTAACCGCATGAGGAAGCTCTCGGCTTTCAATCTGAATAATTATGTTGCTTGAAATGAAGCTGTAGAAAGATTTCTCTCGCCCTGCTCAGGATGTTTCCAAGCCACTATCGCCATTTCTCACATCCGGAACTCAAGCTTCGCCTTCATGCATGAGCCCGCATTATAGGAAAAGGTCGCGGAAACTTGTGTAATTCACTCCTGAATTCCCAAGCCCGGTCAAGCAATAGGATTAACCGTTTCCTTTATTAGACACGTGATATTGATTCCAGCACCTACTGAAGCACGGATGGACGAAATTGGGCGGCCGCTAACAAGAGGCGGATCCTTTTTCGCACCGGGTAGAAGGAACAATGCCGTAAATCACCCATGAATATCCATACTTAAGGAACAATGTCCCTTCCTTCCCTCCCAGAGCAACAGTTATAGCTCCTCTGATAAAATTTTAATTAACTTATGAATCCTATCCTACATCAAGTATTCGTTGCTAATTTTGCATCCCATGGCTTGTGCTAGTCAGGCTAACCTAATTTAAATGTGCGATGGATTCTGGTTCAGAGATGAGCGAGCAAATTTGCCTATATTCTCTTCAATCTTTTGGTAATTCCGCAAAGAGAAAATCAAAGGCAAAAGACCAAAGAAGCAACATGTAACAAGCGGACGATGGGAGGCTGACAGCGAGGGAAATTCCTTGGGGCGACACGCATACAGTAGTGCATGGATTGCCAAAGAAATGTTGAGCGGCGAGGAAGCAAGTTTGGGCAATTCATCTCAATGTCATCCCTCAAGCCACGGTCTTTAGTGCAATAGCTTGAAACAGCCATGCATGTTTTTTACGACATGAGTACATGTTTCTAACCTTTACATAAAATCTAGAATGAGCCTCATCTCATATTTCCGTCCTGTTTATTATTGTTTCAAGCTTGACTTTTGCCTTTTCATCACCTCATACCAACCATTTTACCTCTTCCTTCGTCCATAACAAGGCAAGTGAGTCAATATTTTCAACACGTTCTTGCCATATTGCCAAAGCTAGAGGTCGTGCCTTGTTTCACTGCGGCATGGCCCAATCGGCAACAATGAGTGTAGTCACAAGTGACGACTAACAAATGCTTCTCACAAATTTCCTCTTGTGCTCGCATGTCCTTTCGGAAACGGCCGGCAGCTTTTGGCAAATTTTCGCAAGCCATTAACCCTGCTGTCGTTAGACGGCTTTCCATTACTCATTGGCTCCAGACTCGCCCCCTTTTATGACTGGTTTGGTCCTACAGTCCTTTGAAAGCCTCGTTGCACTTGCATCCATTGAGCAATAAATTCACAAGAGTGACACATCCACACACATCAACAATGGCTCCTCTGCAGCCAATGAACCTTGGCGACTTCGCTGTACAATGGCATAGCCAAGGACAGTGTGCTAATCCAGTGCATACACGTGGCGTACTTTTCTCAAGTCAGATCATTTTTGCTCCCGTACATTCATGGGCCTTTTCATCATTTATGCAAAACCAGCCAGAAAGTTTGCACAGTCGAAAGCAAAGGCAGCTCCGAAATCCACTGAGATTTGCATTTGCTCAACCAAGTAAGCATTGCAAGTTGCAAAAAGACTTTGATCATGAAGAAGAGGAAGACGCTGAAGAAATGAGCCTTTGCCCAAGAGAAAGAAGATACATGCGAAGAAAAACTGCTGGGTGGTGAAAGAGTTTTTCAGTTGTCTCACAAGGCGAATGATTCATTTGCCCTTCTGGTGTTTGTTACAATAACAAACAACAGAGGGGATCCGGTTCCAACAGGATTGCTCTCCCAGTAGCCCTGCACGGGTATGAAATACGCCAGAATTGGCAAAGCGCTTCCAGGCTAGTCGACATGTAAAAAGTTATGGTGGCTTATATTAATTCCGTAACAGATATTTCATTATGTTTCAAATGTGAGTAAATAAAACCAGTTCCGCCGGCACTGCTTCCCTAACGATAAAACACATGGTTGAAGACGACAGGGGCATCGGGCTCGAACGGAATACGGTAATAGAACCAGCCATCATTTCGATTTCACCACCTCACTCCAGCACATTTCCCATGAGCGAGATACCACCGGGTAGATTCACCAGGGAACGAACCCGATCCTTCAACGCTTGACTACCACCGCAGCAGTGCCGGAGAGAAATCCGAACCGGGCGTTAGATCTTGCATGGAACTGTTGAACTGTGGTTGGATTTTTTTGGAATATTGCCCACTTGTTACTTCACGTCATGGCACAAGAGCAATCGTCCGTTGAGAGTTTATGATATTTATTAGCTTATGTTATGATTGCAATTCAATGCTTGTCGATCTTAGGACAGACATCTCAATATTTATCTATTGAGTCTCCCTCCTCCCACAGCTTCTTATTACTCAAGAAGCGCACCAACTTATCCGTGACTGCCATGCAAATGATTTTTTTTCTCTCTTTCTTTCTTCCTTTTTTTACGGTCTTATGCTCGAGAGCACATTAAAAACATATACTTTTCCTATTTCTTACTGTTAGGCAGACACGCGCTCTACTATCTCGCAGTCGGGGCTCGTAATGGGTCCAAACCAATATGCCCGGACTGGGCTATTACATGGTTGAATCCTGAATTTTTCTTTCCGTGTCATCTCCTCCAAGTACCGACTTACACCGCTCTCTCACAGTCAGTAGAGAAATGAGTAACTGACCATTTCGTGTAACCGGCTTTTAAAGATTCCGGAGATGGTATTTTTCAGAGCATAATGCCGAGCTCATATCGTCCACGAACCAAATCCACAGAGATCCATTTCCTCGTAAAAGCTATTTTCATCATCTCCATAAAACTTCCGCATCTTTTTTCTCTTTTTCAATGTCCTCTCTGTGGAAAACTACATCTTCTGATGGAAGCTAAGGCTCTCTTCACCTCATGGCGGGTAATTTCCCATTATTTTAGCCCATCCGCATATCCATGTAAAAATCCTCCCGCTCCCACCATCGCCACATAATGTTCAAAGGGTGCACATAGATCTTGTCAAATCCTCCCGCAGATCAGCAAAAATTTCACTCAATTTTCCAATCCTCCCGGCTTGTGGCCCGTTAGGGTCTGCTCCGCTTCCATCTCGCCACATAGTTCATGCTCATGCTCTTATTCATACTGACACTGATGATACTATGCTTGTAAGCACAGCATCATCTTGCTCTGCTGATGAGCACAAGAACGTATTTCATAATCGTTCTTATTATTCTCTCCAAAGTGAATAAAGTCCCACTAACGTTTCAAAAGCCCAAGTCAGTCAACGTTTAGTATGAGTAAACGACTTGATTCGCAAACTAATGACTTGATGCAAACTTCTACAAATCAAATGTCACGCAGATTACAAAAGGGTCAGCCCCGTCCCAGGAATAACCATGCAGTCGAACCACAGTCATTTGAATATCTCGAATCAGCAGAAACCAACTCAAGTGAATCCTCTGCAAATTATCTCCATCTCAGTATGCGAATAAGAGTTGGAGGAGAGATCACAGTGTGACACTCAATCAAAATGTATCAGCTCAGCTCTGCTCCAAAGTCAGGTCGATCCTTCATCATAAGCTGTAGAGATCATGAGATTCGCAAACAGGAGGCTATGAGCACGTTGTGAGAGCACAAGTGTGGTAACTTACTACATGTAGTATAAATATCAAACTTGATGCTGCTGTCAGATTCGACCTCTGCCTAATCAGCCTTTCTTACTTTCATTATCATCAGTCAGCTTTCAGCTCATACTGCAAGTTTCCAACATGTTTAATTTTTCCGTTCCGCTCCTTATTCTGCGACCGAAACGAAGTTTTGAGAGATGAGATTCGAAAGACCAGGGAACCGCTCAGCTGCCACCTCGTGTCAGCAAATAGAAGCTACTACTCACTGGTTGGAGAATTCCATGTTTTTTACATTCGGCACTTTTATTTACGTTTTGCCTCCCCGAAGACAAAAAGAATTCTCAAAGGATTAATCCTACAATTAATTTTTGTGGCCCATTGCATTATTCATACGTGAATCATGCAGCATTTCTGCATCAGTAAAATTCTTAAGCTTCTCTACAAGCAAGAATTCGCGAGCTAGCACAAAATAACTCAATGCATGCAAAATAAGTCAACAACTGGCTACTTACTTCCATAGCAACAACAATAATAATAACTTCACCCCTACCCCAAGAATTCCAAAACAATTCATCTTCTCATATATCATCTACACCAGCTCAGTTATTCAAGGTTATTCATCTTACAGATTGTCATTGGGAGTAAACCAAGGTGCGCAACTCGAGCATCCTATGTCGTCTG
>VRMD01001228.1:0-18155 GCA_009872375.1 Sminthurides bifidus
GGGAACATTTGGAAGCAAATATGGAGGCGAACTGATAAAGATTACTAAATACACTTCGGTGACTCTTAAATCTCCAAGCTCATGCTTCGTGGAAGGTGGTCGAGAATTTTTACGTGGACGAAGAAAAAAGTCAAAGTACACCTCCTTCCTGCCACTGGTCTCCTGGCCGCATTCTAAAAGGTTGACTTGAGTGAATTCCCTCACGCTTTCTCTCCCCCGTGCTCAACACTCCGACCTACCTGCAAGGACGCTGTAATGGTGTGATGTGCCGTGGAAATGGTTTGATTTCCAACCGAGGGCAGATAGTCATGATCATTACGGGCTAAACGTGCCAACAGCTGGGTGAAAGGGAAAGCTCGTGTGCACTCCGACGTGCCTCAGCGACCACTATTGATGTGAGGATGGAAGCTAATGTAGATTTTGTGATCACTAAACGTATCCCTCTTTCGATAATGTAATTACGACTTGGAGGTCACGACTACAGTAGATGAACCGGGACTGCTCTTGAGCAAGAGCATGAGCTTACACTGATTACAACAGCTCTTTGCTCGCACCTCCACTAAATGATTTTCCTGACCGTTCCTGCTACATGAATCGCAGTTATCAGATCAAAGGGATGGGCAGGAACCAAAAACAAGAGCTAAAATTACCAGCGTACTTTGGCACTGTGTTGACAACTTTATCAAGCTAAGAATAGTAGGGTGAGTTCGTTAGGTAATAATACCATGTAGTTTCAATAGCTAAACGATGGTCAAAGTAGAATTTCAATGAACTCTAGCTTAATTTAATTAACGGATGAACGATTATTCCATATTACCTGTGCATTAAAAGTATTAGTTTTTAATCAAAAAGCTCAATGAGTGAAAGCAGTATTGAAATAATATTCACCTGATATCCTAACCAAAGGAGTGCGGAACAGTCAAGTGCAGGAACAAAAATAGTTGCTGCAATTACATGGTCTCCAGAATCAAATCTGACAAGATCTTCGTCGTCAACTTCCTTCTCATATCAAAGTTTGACTTGACGAGAGTTTTAGCACTTTTTATCCACGGAATCTCTCACTTGTTGCTTCTGACGGGGGAAAAAGTGCTGGCAAAAATCTCTCATTGGGATGATTTCACTCACGCTGTGAGTAAAGCAATCCGTCCGTGTTGTGCCAACAGAACTAATGTAGGCCTAAAATGGCTTCATTAAGATCACAAGTTGGGAATACACTACCACGTCAGTTCGATTAGAGCGGATGACGACTAGAGAAAACAAGGTGTTTGCTCCCCTTTTGCCTGTGCGTTGAACTGAGAGCCGTAAATAATAAGGTTGACAGGAAGTTTCTCACACAAGTTTATTTCCTGCTCTGATCCTCTTCTGGATGAGTTTCGGATTTGTTCATCCCCCCTTGAGAATTTTGTCACTGCCCCTTCAACAAACGCTACTTGCCGACGAGGAAGGGATTCCGCAAGTAAATATCTTGTCAGCTTGAACTGAAAGTAAAACACTTGAGTGGAGAGAAGTTGGAAAAGTCATATGATTTAAGTCTTTTCAGAGCTGCTGTTCACGCCCCAGCAAATATAAAATGCACAGTGCAACGAAATCCCAGCGATAAACCAGCACGGCGTCTGTGGGCATGCGAAGCCGTGACCGCTCGGTCCTCAAGTTGATCTCGCACCGTATAAAATTTCAACAGAATCCCATGGCGTCTGTTCACTTGAAGAAAGCGGAGCAATGGACTTAGAGCCGAAGAGGGATTTGAAGGAAATGAAAATTTACAGAGGAAGCTTCAACTCGTTACACAAGGTTGAATGCAAATCCCTTTTGACACTCCGCAGAAAAGTTTGAGGGGGTAAAGATGCAGGGAAGATGTGAAACGGAGCGGGTAGTAGTGAGTGGAAGATGATATTGACAGGAGAAGTTCACTCTGCCCTCTTGCAGAACCAGGTCATTTGTGAAGCTGGATACTAAGCTTACACTGTTTTTGTAGCTGGGAATGGCGTGAACTGACTGGATCCGATACTCCAGCTTCGTCTCCTACCTCCATCTCTACTTTCTCCCGTCCTGGAATAAGCCGTGATCTAACTGAGGGAGAACAAAGTAGCCTTTGGTATGTGTAAGCGCCGTCTTCGCGCGACTCCCTCCACACAAACGCGGTTCAAGCTTCACAGAGCATTGCTAACAAAAGTAATGGCAGAATAAGCAATTCCCATGTCAATGCACAGGCATTGAGGTCCTTTCGAATCACAACTGCTCCGACTCACGCAAGGTACATTACAGCTGAGGAGAAGTATTGGATAAAAAAATATGCTCAAGGTTTCTCAAGCTTCATATTTTTAAACTCCCGAGCTGGTGCATACGTACCAGCGTGAAACGTTAAGAAAAAGGAAGGATGAACAAGTACGAAGTCTTTGAGGCATTAAAAACTGTGCAAAAAAGCACTTCCTTGTACGCATTTGTCACTGATTCTAGGAGCATAGCATTATAGTGACCATAGCACGGAAATCTACTCAGTTTACCAGAAACGCTATTTTGAAAATTTTCAGGATTAGGAACACCTAGTGGAAATGTTTACGGTTGAAGAATAAGCAAGCACGGTCCATGTTGCCATAGAGTTGTAATGTAAGCAAGCGAGAGGATGAGTACTGACTGTGAGCTGCGAGCTTTAAATCTCTGCCAACGATATAACGTTTGATGTGGTCTGTGCGCTCTAAACATGGGCTGGGAGCGGAAATGGGCACATTCTAACCAAATAGATAAGAAATATTCATGTAAATTTAATAATCCGTTTCAAATTACTTCTAAAAAGCATCTCTCAGCAGGAGCTGGAAGCCTGCCCGGTGCCGTGGCGCGGAACCAGCTGATGCAAGAGAAAGCCCAGAGCAGAGTGAAAGCAGAGCGTGGTGAGTATCACGGCCAAGTTGTTCATTTGTTTGTCGCCTCCTTTCACATGAGGCGATTCGTAATATCATCCGACAGGACCACAGGAAATTCCTTAGTGAGAAAACAATGATTGTTATTGATTAACAGGGGACTGTTTACGGTTTAGAGAGGAAGCAGGAAGAGAAACGAGCACCAGTTGCGTTTTCCTTTGTGCCAAAACATCCACGGTGGAGGAACCGTTATACGGAATAAGAGTCATAAATACGCAAATGAATGGCAATGGCCATGAGAAGCAACCTGCTTATTGACGCTAAAAAATCCAAAAGGTCTCATTCACGCCACATTCTCCGGAAACAATCAATGAACTTTGGCCGATTCTAACTTACTGGTACGCATCTCTGCCGAGGACGATTGCTATTCTGAAGGAGCAAGACTTTGGATCAAAGAGTAGAAGAAAATGAAATTCTTGGAACAGCCTAGCTACCCTTATCAGCCTTGTGACTCTGAGGACGAAATTGCAGAGTCAAATTTATGAGATGGCGTACGAAAACCTTGAATACGAATGAATAGCTCATTCTACCCGCCTTTCTCATGCGTGGATGTTCCCAGTTTAGATATACGGAGACAATAATTCGGAAATTCGCAGCTGAAACTTACCGCCAAGATCTACAAATATTTGTCACTATATTTGCCTCCAAAACTTTGCCTGACTGGAGCTCGGGAACGTATCTGCATGTCATTGCATATGTTTTCCATGCATTATTGCATTCCTCAGAGACTTTTATTCCTGGTTCCTGTCTCTCTTTAGGGACCTAAACTCCTTGACTGTTAAAACCTCAGTGATCTTACCATGCTAAACAAATTCTTTCGGCTCGAGGCCGTAAACATGTTCAAAATCGAACGCAAGTCCCCGAACTGAATCTGTGGTTGGGGTGTTATTCAATTTATTTTTTGGACTGGAAAGACACGAGAGAACTTTCCCGCTGAAAGCAGAAACATTTTCTCAGAGCTTCGGCTCTCTTCTTCTATCCCCAGCTGTCTTGCTTTAATCATCGGCAGTAGTCTCGTTGTCAGAGAAGAAAGGAAAAAACTGATCAAGATTTCTTCCAATACCGATGCTACCTCCTTTGTTTGCACAGTTGTCCACTCTCTGGACTTGTTCTCCGGCTCGTGAACCAAAACGCTAAAATTCGATACCCTGGCGGCTGAATTGAACAAATATTGTTTGCCCACACATTTGCGCTGAAATGAAAGACTCAGGGCAGACTATTCACCTATCAAGTCTGGACAAGACCGTTGGGAGCATCCGTCAATTTTGTACTTTCCGAACCAATAAGAACTGCCGCGTCAAGAAGAAAATTCTTCGAATAAAGGCTTATCTTATTATGATTTTCCGTTACATAAACGTCCTAATTAGGACGGGGAAGTTAGTCATGAAACAAGTTTTTAAAAGGAACTCATTCGTCTCGGATTTATTATCGGGGACTAACGGGTGTGTCGGAACTTTATCGAACTCTCATCACAGACTTTTATGTAACCCACCTGCTGCGCTTGATAAAAAACATGTTGACATAAATTAACGCGCTTGCTTTCACTCTGTAATGCTATTCAAGGAAAAGTTTTGAACCTTTTGAGCTTCTCAAGTTTTTGAGCCTCTTTAGCGGTGAAAGTTAACGATAATGAATATTAAGCGACGAATACTTTCATGAATCCTTTGTATTGTAAAATATGAGCCTGCGAGTGAAAAACAGCGTGGGTTTGCAAAAAATCTCAAAAAGGTCTGCCTGATCAAGGAATGCTGATCAGCTTCAACGTTAGATTACACAGGCACTTGTTTCCAGTCGCATTAGGAATTGGAGCACGAAGAACAAAGTCGTATAGAAATCCTTCTGATGACAATGCAAATTGAATTGTTTGGCTCTTTCGCGTATGTACTTTACAGCTGATTATTTTAGGCACAACTATTATGTACTCAGGGCGGGGAGTCTGAAATCAATTTACGACCATCAGTTCTCGTCGCTGCAGAAACTTGAAGGAGTTAAAAGTGAAGTTGACTTGGCAACCCGGAGGAATCCGGTCACAGATGGCTCGCACTGGAAATAATTCTTTGATTTCCCCAGCCGTCTTCTCCGAAGGTACTTCCGAAGGTACTAGACAGGAGTGGGGAGAACAACATGGACGTGAAAGCAAACCTGTCTGTGTGAAAGCGCAAACGAGTCTTGATAGGATCGGTAAATAGAGGATCGTAATCGAATGTGAGGCCTTGAGGCAGAATGCTTGTCTTTGTTACCAGAGTTTGGCGCTCGTTCCACATTCACTTGATCAGATTCGTGCAGTTTAAACTTGTTTCACATCCTATTCAAAGGTCCTAACAACCTTTGATCATTTGCGGTAGCAACTTTAGAAAATATCACAGATGTGGAACGTGCTTGTTTGACGACTACATAAATCGGCTTCCCCGAAAATACATCTCTGCACGATACCTTGGCAACCGTGCTTTAAAAATTTATCTCAGAAGCTGCAAGAAGTGACGCGACAAAAAAGCAGATTCGATATCCACTCACAACTTTGCAACTAGGGAATAGGGGGCATCATGTAGGCAATTATGAAAGAAATTTTTACCATTGAAATTGTACGAATAAATTTCTACGCATGGAAACGTACGAACGGGTCATCCCACGACCCTGGCGTTTTCAGCATTGGATTCAACGTGGTGAACTCTACCGGCGTTGATATGATTGGTGGGTCTAGGCTGACCTCGGAACAGGTCACTTTGTCCCATGTGAAAGATACGGAAGGGTGCTGAATCTACTTAGAAACTAAGCCAGTTAACAAAGGAACTTCACAATGTTCCTGAGGAGAAGCCTAATCAAGCATTTTCTAGGGGATATGTATGACCCCTTTAGTTCCCTTTTCGAGTGAGGATGTCACAGCGATGATTTACAGTGAAGATTTTCAGATTTGCATTGGTATTTTATAAGGATTTATCGAACCTATTTCTTTAATTTGGACGAAAATGAAACAGCTGCAGGAATGGAAGATTTAATGCGCTTCATCTGCCTCAAAATCTTGAACTGTTTTAGATACTCGTAGAGAAAGCTCTGGTATGACAGGCCAACATTTCATCGTCTCCACTCTGGGAACCGTCACATATGACTACACTCCTATGAACTCGAAGATTAATTTTCGTGGAACTGTCTTTCAGTTTACTCAAAATAGACTCAGCCTGAAGACGTGCTCCGGATGAAAGCATGAAAGGTCAACTTGATTAGGGGAACAAGTCAGATTAAATTGCACTTAGCTAAAGCTGATATTTAAGTGTTGCACGGTACGTGAATAAAATTGCATTAATTACCAGTGGCACATTTCAGGCCATCTAAAATAAGAGTGGAGCGAAAAAGCAGAAGATTGAATTTGTTATAATTTAATTTATTGCTCAGCTGCACGTGGTTTTGTAGAGACAGTAAAACTGGAATGTCGCTTTTACCAGCTTACATTTCATGCATGTACTGTATGGATTTGTGTAACAGTGATATTTTTAGTTCACAGAGAAAAATGAGCACAAACAGAGGTAATGATGACACTATCAAAAATTGGTAAATACTGTTAAGATCACAGATCCCACCCGAAAATACGACCAAGCACAGGCTTACAGAAGGGGAGAAGGCATGTGGAAAACATTGAGAGGGTGCGTTGCAAAAAAAAAGTAACATTAGCCGGCATGAGGAACTACACAATGCGCTTACAGCCTATAGCATTACAATAGTATTGAACATGATGTAAGAAACCTTGAGTAAAAATCATCGCACATATCTATTTACAGAATGTACTTACACAGACTTTGATTTATAGTATTGACACAATGGAGAATTTATAATTCTACAGAAGACTCGGAGAAAGCAACCGGCATTCCACACGAATCGAGCTTCCGCAAAAGAGGAGGTAACGAGGTAAGGCTCTCAATACTGAAAACGTTCGCCGATTCTTTACCAAGATTACAGGTTTTTCCCAGCGTCAGCAAAGAGAAACGATTATGCAATGTATAATAGGTTAAATCGCTCGTACCTCTTTCAAGTACAGAATCACATAGAGGGGGATGAGTCTTTGTAGCTCTACTGCTAGTTTCAATGTTAAAAAAGTCGTCATAGTTTGACTCAGAGCTGCCCAATATTTGTCTACGGGATGCTTCCAAGTCTTTGTTTGAAAGCCAGTGGATTTGGAGTGCTTAACTAGTATTAAAGTAGTTAAAGGTAGTAGGGGTACTTGTTAGTTGCGTTGCGAGAGGGATCGGCGTCTTGCGTTAATACATAGGTGGCGCTGGACGCCATTAATTCAAGTCATTAACAATGAGAGAGAACGCTCGCCCTGATGAGGCAGTTAAGAAGAGTTAAATGTACAAAGAGAACATGTTCCTCGCGACATGTCCTTTGAAAGCTGTACACCTTTTCACTAACTGTGAATAAAGCTAAAGATTTAAGACATAAGTAGAGTGGTTTCTTGACACACTTCCCTCACGGCACAATCATAGTTGATTGCCCTGATAAAAATATACACTTAAACACGATTTGACTATTGTTGGAAAGTGCTGTAAGACAGTCGTAATACTTATAGTTACATTAAAAGTTTTAAACTATTAGTTACAACTCACATCTACTCACTGTGGCTTTGTTCCAAGAAGAACGGAAAGACATGATTTAAAGTACTGGACCTCGGCTCAAGTAGCACGTCTGCGCAAACTGCAAGCTACGCACACACATTACAGGATTGAGTTGATTTTAATATTTGAAAAATAAATGCCTATGACAATCAACTGGGATATGTTCTCAATTACTTAAGTACCAGGCACCGAATCACTCGTAGAGCAAATGGGCCGGTATGAAGTGCCTGCTTGTGGCGTACAGCCAGGAGGCGTACCAATGTACTCCCTGTTGATCACTACTGGTGCTAGAGCTGTTGCTATGGCTACGTAAGTGGTTACTAGAAACTTGATTATTATTACTACTACTACTACTACTACTTCTAATTTGACTACTAGCGGAGACGGAAGTGGGAGCTTGTTGCTCGCTTTGGTCCAAGGATTCCAGCGAGTTCCTGGACACCTCCACCGGCTCAATGACTTGGAAAGCGGAAGGAGTGGGCACTGGATGTGGAGCTGGCACAAGCGGGAGTCTGAAGGTGAGCAGGCGGCACGAGCTGCTTCCAGGCATGTAGCGTTCCCTCGTACAAGTTGACCAAGAGACGAACTGGGGCGAAAGCCCAATGAGCCAAGGACTGATCGTTGATGACAGCGTAGCAGGAGGAAAGCACTCCATCGATGACGACGTTGCCCTCCTTCGTGAGCGGAGCGTACACACCTGTTGACATGGTTGACTCCATGTGCACTAATTTCATCCATGTTCAATTTCCCGTCCTCGCCACTGACCAAGAGCCAATCTCCCGCCTCGACAAATTTGGCAAATGTTATTTGAGCCGTGTTGAGAAGCTCCTCCGGCATGAGCCCTCCACTCCGTCCGAGCTCGTCTCCAGTAATCCTATCAATTTTGTAGATAAGGTGTGAAGGCGTGAGAGCGAGGGATGTTCCACCGGATGTTGTCAAATGATAGAATTCTCGAGTCTCGGTGGCATTTCGGTCCAAGAACATGAGGACCTCGCTGAAAACTTGCTCTCCCTGACTGTTCACAGAAAGGATGGAGTCCCCAGGTCGCACTTCCGTGATCCTCTTCCGACCTTCGGGCGTCACCACAGTGGCATTCTCGCTGAAGCAACCGCCAGTTCGTGCCGCTTGTGAGGAATCTGGAAGGACAGATGGAGAAGAAATATCATAAACCTGTTCATGCTCTGCCACCACGGTTCGATATTCCAGTAAAGAATTTCCAGACCACGGAGTTGCAGTGCAATCAATTTTTCTCTCCTTTCACTGCGAAAAATTCTAAGGAAAGGAAATGCGTCGTGTAAGGGGAAAATTATCTCCGATTCCGTTGCCATTTGTCAAAGGAAAATGACAAACCACTGCTGGAAAGACGAGATAACGAGACAAACTCAGTACGCAGTTATCGCACCAACCGATTGAATCATGGCCCAAGCCATGATTTGGAGCGGAAAGAAATCCTATAACCTTCTCTACACTTTCTAGGCCGAAAGACAGAATGGAATTAGCCCGTCTGCCTCCTAGCATGAATCATTGCTAGGACAAAATCCTTGAAGCGATAGTAATCATTTTTATTACCAGATACACCACCATGTGTAAACACGGTCACGTTCCGATTCTTCCAATGCTATACTAACATGTGTAACCTGTGTTGTGGCCTCTTATCGGTAGAAAAACAAAGCAAACGGCAGCAGAAAGAACCAGAAGGAGAAGAAGCGTCCTACTAAAAGTTTATCATTCATCCCTGGGCGAAACTGATCTAGCTTACGTTTAGTCAGCTTAATTTGCGTCATTAATTCTCATCAGGAGTTGAAAATGGCTACTCGGAAATTTAATACTTGACGTTTGCTCGCATAAATCCACTCTGTCGTTGTCTTTGACTCACTGGCACCGCTATGAATTAAGGGGATGTGACAGCCGTTTCGAATCGATAACAGGAATTGTGAAACTGTACCTCTGCTCCAAGCCATTTAGCACTTGCTGTTTATTTACGTAATGGGACACCCATGAACGCTTTGCGAAGTTAAAATGGGGATTGATAATTCTACACTTGCACAGGCTAAAATCCAAGCTGGCGAAAACAATTCTGTTGCATATAGCGACCAATCTAATCATCCGAAAGGTCTAAAGGTTCTCGAGCCTTGAGCAACTTTCAGCAAGCCGAGACGAGACCAGTGGAGCAAACACTTGTGCTGATCAAAGCCTCAATCGGCATTCGTCCGCAGGTACAAAGAAGCAGGTTGCGGAAACTCTTAGCTGTAACCCTGCTCATTATAAAAAAAACGCCCGCATAACGTTACCCCCGGCCACCCTTCCAGCTTCAGAGATGAGGAATGATCAAAGAGAAAGATGAAAGTCTCGTTTGAAAGATTTCTGCAGTAACCCTGCTCATTATAAAAAACGCCCGCATAACGTTACCCCCGGCCACCCTTCCAGCTTCAGAGATGAGGAATGATCAAAGAGAAAGATGAAAGTCTCGTTTGAAAGATTTCTGCTGGAAATAGAAATTTGCCGGGTATTTGCACAAAGCCAGGGTTCATCTCCAGGCTTACAGTATTTTCAGCGCCCTTTTATCCTCAAGTCTGAGAGAACAACAACATGTGTTGGAACATTGAAGCATTTCAAAAATAAAATACACCCGTTGATGAAGTCAAGAGATTAAAGGAAATCCTGAAACAGCTCCTACCCTCACGTTTTCCTCCATTTCCACTTTAAGGAGAGGACACAGGCCAACATTACGTTCACGCTATGATCACACACGGTCAACACATTTAAGAAAGCAATGACGACCATTTCCTGTGCGAATTTCCAGGAAAGTGTCTCGCCAAAGCCACGGCTCTCAGTCCACTGCACACGTAACACGTTACGTGCGAGAGGGTCCCGCCTGGCAAATTAAAGAGGCTGGCACACAGAGAGAAAGCAAGGGACAAGAAGCACTTGATACGGGGCCGTGTGTGGCTGTGAAAAACATTCGGTGAGAGATAAGTATCCACTAATGGATGGGTTTAGAGAGGATTGGAAGAAGATTTAACACTTGTGATAATGGATGATAATGATAATGGCAATAAATGAGAAGAACTAATTGTCCGAGACAAGTGTACACGCGGAAGAGAGACTCTCTCCATTCATTTCTCCAAGCTCAAGTGTAATCTCTCTCGGAGCGGGATGACTGGATTGGTGGAGGGCGGTGCGTGCGGACCATGACTCCATCTGTGGCAACGTTAGCAAACATGCAATGCACGGTAAGACTAAACAAGGAATGTGGGATAATTTAAGTGAACGTTTGTATTGACACATGTCCAGGCACTTGAAAGACTTGAGCTCACTCAAGTTCCGTAATCCCACCATGGCTTGGCTTGTGAATGGCCGCAGAAATGGTTGTGTAAATAGGCTTTTTGTGCTGATGGAGCCGACTTAAAAGCTTTGTAAAAACTGTTAGCACCTAACTTGAAAATCAATGGTGTGACTTGGGAACATTTAACAAATCCATCCCTAATGGCACAATTATGAAGAGCAAGAGCAAACGGATTAGTGGCAAATCATATGAACTGCGTGGGAGAAAGTGGATGCAGAGCCCAGCAAGTACGACAAGTTCCAAATTGTAAATTTCATCCCAGTATATAACGTGTCAAAGGCAGGGAAATGACAATGGACGAAGTTTCTCCGATCCTAGGAAAACAGACTGTAAATGCAGCAAGTAAATTGAATTACGTACCAGGAAACTTGCATGGGGCTAATCCCTCTTAGCACCTAGTTGCAACATGTTTCAATGCAATATAGAATGACTGAGCTGTAAGAAAGTCTGAGCCGGTGTGGAGACGGCGGGGAAAAACAAACGAGATGTGTTATGCTAATACAAAATCATGATATCGATAGTAATCTATGAACCTGAATCGTGACATTGCTTTCCCCTCCTCCCGGTTACTAGGCACCATGAGATCACCTCGAGTACTTCTCAGCTCCGTTTCCACGCTCCATTCTCTTCTCAAACCTTGAGCTTGAGAGGGTGCATTCGGGTTACGAAAGGAAGGAATCATGGGAATAGGATCCTACAATCGGAGGTTAAGGTAAGCTCACTTCTCACTCCATGTTTGATCTTCATCGTGGTCTATGAAAGTATGCTGAGAATCTCAAGAATCGCAATCATTGTTTGGAATAAAGGAACTGAGAAGTGAAGAAACCTTGAGACAAATTTTAGTCCCTTGTTAAGCAGCTAGTCTGCCTAACAACATGAAAGGGGGAAGAGACGGAGAGAAAACTACTCTCAAGACATAAGCAATCAAAGAACCGCCAATTGCATAGCCCCATAATCAAATCCAAGTACGAGTACGATCTTGAGTAGGTATGCGTAAAGTTAGGGCTGATAAGAGAGAAGTTTCGAGAAATGAAGAAAGAATCCTTGTCTTGACGATGGAAGTTGGGGGATAAGCAGGGTAAGAATTTCATTTTAATTGAGTGGACAGATTAACTGAGTAAATGTTTGCCCGCGGAGAAAGTGCAAGGACTCTCCGGTTCCAGGTTATGGCTGTGGTGTTGGTGGTAGCTGTGGCGAGGATGAGGAGAATTTTTAGCGACGGGGAGAATGGAGAGATGGGAAGATTACGTGGAAGAGTAGGCAATTTAGATAATTTATTTGGGACAAATATTTGTTTGGCGTGAAGACAGAATGGAAGAAAGGAAGAAGGAGTTTGAATGATTCCTGGAGGCCGAGGTGACGCTGGGAAGCACATTTATTGTGTTATATTGAATCCAAAATAGGACAAGTTGTCGAAGAATTAGGGTGCTGCTGGGAAGTTTTGTGTGAATTATTTTTTTACAAAGGGGCCTGTACGGCTGCATTGTCATTCAGAGATAAATAGAAGATCCAAAAGTGACTGTCTTCCTCCCCACCACATCCGATGACTAGAAGATATAGTTTCCAAGAACCAGAAGAAGAGCAAGGAGAAGAAAGAGATGGGCGAGCGAGATGAATAGGGAGGTGATGGCTATGGGTGTAAAAGACGAACACCTTAGGTTACAAGATGATACCCACCACGTCTAAGGAAGAGGAGACACATAGAGAGATGGAGAGAGAAAGACTTCGGATTTACGTGAGAGTCAGGCATGGCTATAACCGAGTAAAATAGCGATGGAGAGAAGATGCAATTCAACTTTGGACGGAATTACATATTTTTTAAAGCGACTCTCTCTTTCAAATCTGTACGCAAGATGAAGGAACGAGCCTTGGGAGACGATGGAGCAGGGGAAGAAGAAGAAGAGAGCTTGTTAGATGTGGGTGAATGATGATGATGGTGATCAGAGGAGATGATGATGATGATAGTGGGCGGGGATAACTGGTACGGATTGTTAAGTAGGGACGGGATGGACGAAGAGTGGTAGACTTTAAGGGTGACTAAGAACCCCGACTGCGTTGCGGGATGTATTTAGAAGGTGGCCATGGTTTATGACTCAGCATGAGATGGACGTGGACATGGTCCCACTTTGTCCATCATTCCTTCTACGAGTGGTCTCTCCTGTCTCTAGCAACCGTGGTCTAATCTTGAGAAGGTTCCCTAACATTCATTACTAAGCGTAACTGGCCGTAATGGCTACAACTCGTGAGCCAAAAAAGGACTGGACTTGCTACCACACCGTCGTATCTAGTTTCACCAACTTCAGGTGTGAGAGGGTCAATCGTATCCATCACCGCTGCTCGCTAGTAAAAGTAATGGGCGGTGGTGGTGAACGAATCAAGGACCACAGTGCGCTAAACCGTTCCTGGGCTAACGGCTCCGTTAAAACCATTCAAGTTGCTCGCTCCACACAGAATTAGAAATTCCGTTCAGATACCCAGAGCAAGAGCCAGAGTATGGTGTAGAAGGAGGCCTACGTTTCTAGCTCTAATGCGGTTAGAATTAGAATCTTCCGTCTGGATAATTTACCAGCACGGGAGAATAGAGAAGCTATACATGCTTCCACAAACATTACTTTTGAATCGTCATTCAAAGACGAGTAACTCCTGTTTCCAGTGCTGGAAAAGTTGTCCAACAACCCTGTTGCGGAATGTGTGTGGTATACACCACACAAAAAGGAGGGAAGAACTGACTCAGGCACTGGAGTTTTGGAGAAGTTTCTATGGTTTTTTACAGCTGGACATGCTACACATTTCGTCTCGACTCCCAGCTAATGTTTCGGTCTAGCCGGTGATGAATAGAGGTAGGTGTAATACTTGCCTGTGAAACTCCTCCGTTATTCCTCAAACTGAGGACGGGAGAGACAAGTATGATGACCCTAATAAAAGAAGTGCTTAGACTGGAGAAAAACTAGCATTTCTGTCCGTGTTAAATGATTATTGTAATTTTATGACGCCCTTGTAAAAGGATTCACACGTCGTGAACAACCCTGTTGCGGAATGTGTGTGGTATACACCACACAAAAAGGAGGGAAGAACTGACTCAGGCACTGGAGTTTTGGAGAAGTTTCTATGGTTTTTTACTGCTGCACATGCTACACATTTCGTCTCGACTCCCAGCTAATGTTTCGGTCTCGCCGGTGATGAATAGAGGAAGGTGTAATACTTGCCTGTGAAACTCCTCCGTTATTCCTCAAACTGAGGACGGGAGAGACAAGTCTGATGACCCTAATAAAAGAAGTGCTTAGACTGGAGAAAAACTAGCATTTCTGTCCGTGTTAAATGATTATTGTAATTTTATGACGCCCTTGTAAAAGGATTCACACGTCGTGCGACAAAAACGACGATGTTGCCCCCTCACTCTCTCTCTCATAACACATGTGACAATAACAATGGATTAAAGCAAGTGTGAAAGAAAGCAGAGGCAAACGTCGTGGAAAGATTCTAGTAAAGAACAGGCATGGAAGCGCTGAGTTCACAAAAAAAGAGAAAGCAACGCCGGATTGACCTCACCACCGTGATTTGACCACATTGATAAGATGTACATGAGTGCCAGATCGCAATCGCAAGTAACGAAAGGTTCTGTGGCATCGCTCCACAATGAGTGACACAATTAGTAATTTGATGCGAGTCATGCAGACTACACAGCCATGAAAAGGATGAGATGACGGATCGGAAGTTGTGTTGACGGCCGAGAGACAGATCTGACGATAACGTTTGTGTGTCCGTAGTTTTAGAAAACATGTCGTCTGGAGAGTTGAGCGGCTGAAAGGCATGTGGATTGTAAACAAGGGCTAACAAGTCCGCCCGAGTATTTTGACTCTCGGGAATCTTTTAAAGAGCGGCGTCTTTTTCCCCCTTGTTGTTGCGAGTTGAAGGGGAAAATCAATTGCTTACAGAACTAGAACTATAGGCCGATTACAACTAAAAGTTTACTTGTGCGGGTGGCTGTGTGTCGGTGCCTTGTGAAATCAGGGATGCTCTTTATGTGAAGCCACAATGTGAGGAGGATTCATTCCTGCCAGGCAGGCAGGGGAAGAATAAGAAAATTTGTAGGGAATTTTTGTGACAGGAGTCGGTTGTGGGGAAAGAACCCGACGTGGATCCTACAAATGCTTTTAAACAGACACCTCTCTTCAGCTTTAGAATAGTTCAAGGTGTTTGCTGGAAAAACATTGAGCTGGGTGGGCATTACGGAAGGTGAGGTAGGTTGTTATGAGCCGAGCCACCGCTCTATAGTTAGCATTGTGTGATTTTGAATGCATCTCTGCTCATCTTCTTGTTAGGTGTTGTCCGTGTAATATCTTTTCAATTTCTCTCCCTTTACCTCCAACAACGGCCCGCGTGCCCCTCCATCCATCATCTCGGGAAAGATCTCACCCAAGGAGCCGCTCCATTAGTTTGTCATGATATGGTGTGATTATGTGACTTATTTGTAGGAATTATTACTACCCTCCCTTCCACAATGCATTCCCGAGTTCCGTCATCTCACTCGCAAGCCAACCGAGCTCCTTCACTTGTACATCTCCGAATGATAATCATCTTTTTCCAGCTCCCATTGCCCGCACAAACCGAGCCGGTTCCTCACTCAAGGATTGCACAAAAACTATCATACTCCAGAGGAAATGGATTCCAAAAGCCAAAAGCAAGCACCCAGGAATCAAACACCCATAGATCCCGTCAACCATTCCAGTGATCACAAAGAGGAAACCGCGTAATTCTACCTAGTGATCCCATTCTGTTCACCGAACATGTGCGGAGTAGGCCAAATCCAAAGACATTTCTTGCATATCATCCATTCTCCGAAACAGCACTCCAACCCGTCTCCAATCCTCCGGTTATGAAAATAAAATTGACTCTCAGAACTGCTCGAAACAAGCTGTCGCAAGACTCTTAAATTGTAGATTCCGTGGTCTGGAACATTTCCTCTGATGGAACGTACTATGTTGTAACTCAAGAGATGAAAGACACGTACCTGACTTGACTGAGCAGTGGATGTGAGCCCGGGACTCGTAGTAAACCCAGTCAAATCCAGCCTCTACTGCCAACCTTGCGAGCATTCCGTACTTTGAACGATCTTTGTCAGACGTGGTTATATCCACAGCCCGGCCTTCGTAATGGAGCGAACTGGTGCTATGGTGATTTCCCTCATCCCATCCTTCAATTACGCGGAGACGCACTCCAGGCCATTGATTCATCACAGAAATTGCGAGCGTATTCAATTTTTCTTTGCATCTCTGTGAAAAATTAAAGAACAAGGTTAAATTGATTGCATTTTTGTACTCCAACCTCCACGTAATCAAGGTAATTCCAAATTTGTCCGACACACTCGAACACCACATTGGACAATACGAGGGTGAGTGCCAGAGAAGTTGAAAGACACACGGAGTGAAAAGGGAGGCGTGTGGCTTTTTTTCCGTCGTCGTAATCTACCCAGTTTTTTCTAATTTCACCAGCCCGCTTCCTTCAACATGTATGTGCGTATTCTGAGGACGAACAAGAGCCTCAATGCTCGGCCACAATAGGCCCTCGCTCCGGGTATTCATGTGTAATGATAACAAGGCATTATAACTAGTTGTACAGGTGAGATGAGCGCCTTCTTCTTCTCCGACGTCGTCTCCACTTCTATGTACCTCTGTGAGCTTCTTTTTGGGTGATCCTCTCCAGAAATCTAACCACGTATTACCTACTTACGATACTTGTATCTGGAATACGACACGATGCTCCCCTCAACTCCCAAGATAACTTGCACAAGGAACAACACACACTGACTCTCAGCCGCCTTTCTTTCCTTCCTACCCTCCAGTCATGGGGAAAACTTTAATCAATTTAAACTAGCAGTGCTCTACAACCCCGGTAACAGGCCACGTACGCATCCATTATATCTGACCACAGCCTGGTGTACAAATAGCTGTGATTTCCACACGAATTTCTCCCACCACCACACTATCTTTAGCGTCAGCACGCACCTAACTACCATACTTGAGAGGGAGAGAGAAACCGGTCTTTACAAACAAATTCCAGGGAAGCAGTGAAAAAAGAACGAGTAGCGGTCCAACTGTTTTGACATGGGCCTTGACAAACGAGAGAATGGGAAGGAGATGAACAAGGCCCGACACCGTAACTGCAAACTACAATACCTTTTGGTGCTAAGCAACCAAACTTTCTCACCTACCGAAACGTATCATGTAGGCGTACATGTAGTATGTATACCTCTTCAGTTCACCTTCTTTTCCCCTAACGCTCGAAGGTATGTTGGTCCCCATCCGCAAAAATTTCATTGATATACTCAGTCCGCATACACGCTTGAAGTCAAAAGTGACGAAAAAAAGACATTGAGGACCCGCCACCAAAGCCATTACAGTTAATTTCCAGCTATTTGTCTACAAGGAGAAAGTTGTTCAGGGCGGAAATGCTCCCACTCCTGTGTTTCATATTGATGCAGTCGCTTGACCTTGCATGATCAATCATAGGAGAATTCCCTAGGTGGTCATCAATCCGCCATGATAAGGTCGTGTAAACTGGTTGTAGTAATAATGAGTTCTGGAACTCCTTTATTTGTCCACGTTTTACGTGAAAAAAGATGGCAGTTTCCGAACCCTTGCTCCTTACATTTTTCACGGTTGTAAATCATGTGGACTGTACAAGGAGAGGATTGAGAAAGAAACTGTTCTTGTAAAAGTGTGTACTCGCTACATTATAGCGGGAAGGATCTGCACCACTAACTCCTTTCCCCATCCTTTATGTTCGCATTCCAAAGTGACACGCTTAATGAGTTCGAAAATACTTGAGGAAATGATCCCATTCATTTTGCATGTTCCAGCCCCGAACCTGGGACACACAATGGAGGCTGTGAGGTAGAGGAAGGAACTGGCTGCTTCAAGTCTGCTTCTCTTGGGATAAGACCGGGGAAAAGGAAATGTGCAAATCAATTTGGAATAAATAAGGCAAACAATCCGCCAGCTGCTCCCAGCCATACATACTGGCTTCCACCGCATGAGCTGCTGATCAAGTAAATCCAATTAGTGTGAGAGCGCCAGAGGACGCTGTTGCCAAAGCCGAATACAAGGTTCCTTTTTGTCCAGGGACACACCGAGTCTCTAATCCAATTCTTAACTGGGTGAGGCGTGTCACCTCTTTGAATGTTTACATACAGACAGTGGAAATAAAAGTACATCGGAATCAACGATTCACTGCACAAGGTATTTGGGTTGAGCTGGTACAAGAGGGAAGGGAGAGAAAATACAT
>VRMD01001229.1:0-18137 GCA_009872375.1 Sminthurides bifidus
CTGAATGGTCTGGTTTGCTCCTTAAAGGTGATGCAAGCAGTTACAAAAGCTGGTGACAGGTTACGACGATAGACAGATCGCTGGCTGAGATGCACGCAGACGAAGATTCAATGACAAGCTGCTGCCGTTAAGCATGCCCCAAGAAAATGTGCGGTGAACGAGGCAAGCAGGAAAACGCTCAGGCTTGCACTTTTCAGTCCCTAGCTGTGTTACTGGCATGTAAGCGTTGCAGAATTAGGGACAAACAGCGGAAGTTGTTTAACTGTGGGAAAGCTCACATTTTGGGAGAATCACGTAGACTGATGCACCTGAAGCAGACATACTTTTCTCCTCGAGATGAATGAACTAACGAAGTAAAAGTCAACAACAGCACCAGTTACCCAGACAAGGATTGTGACTTGTTGTTGCTGTCATGGAACTTAGGTGTTTGTTATGTACGCCTAAGACAAGGGTAAGACAGAAAATAAAAGTTAGTGAAACAGTGGGAGAAAAGTATACGGTGAAACGTCTAGGAAACCGACATTACATTTCACTTTGAGACAATCGTGCGCCTGCGATGAAGACAGGATGGTGAAGCAGAGAGGCGATCGGGCTGTAGTGGCGTAAGAATTTGTTGAATCCCTTTTGTGGAACTGTCAAAAGCATTTATGTTGTTTGAAGCGGCTTACTTGGAAAAAGTCTATACAGCTATTTGTAATGAATACTTGAAAAGAGACTCAAAGGTATCAGCTCTGATGACTGACGGCGAGGGAATGAGGCAGTACCTGCGGTTCTGACAAGTCAGCTTAAGAATCACGGTGAAGACACACAAACAAATTGAAGAAAGCGCAAGTCATTTCGCGTCGTAGGAGATGAAAGGATTAATTTCTGATAAGCTAAATGATGTACACGTTTGATTACAAGAAGAAGATCGTGCCGTACTGATTCCCTAGTGCTGGAGACGAGTCGGCAGGATCTTGAGCTCAGAGACGTCATTAGTATTAGGAAAGGTAAGGAAGATACTCAAGACCAGGTGTAATGGTGGGAGGCTGGGACTGTGTGCAAAAGTTGTTCTGGAGAGCGAATCTGGAATGGATGACACGTGAAGAACTACGCGGCCGAAGGCTGGTTTGACTCCACTATCTGATTCCAAAAGTTGAGGCTGCCTTGCTTTTACTGGTGGGGATGAACTGAACAGTGATGGTTTCCATGGAGTTAGTCATAAGATGCGGCATGGGTCTATGAAAGCAAAAGTTACGGTCCCTGCATGGGAAGAGGCAAGACAGGATGTTGGATTGCATGCTCTGTGTATCAGTTTGGTCAGTCAGAACTCGCATTACGTGATTGCGAGCTCAATGTTCATGCACACTTTGTGACAAGGGAATTATACTTGTGACTGGGAATTGTTGCCTTCAGAGAGTTCGGAAACTAAGCGAAAGGCACGCTAACGAGTGGGAAAGATTCACGAGGCCTGCGACCATATTCCGGAAACGTTGGGAACTCACTGAAATTGCAAGTTCGACGCTCAGTGAGTACTCACTGTTGACTGGTAAACTGGCAACTGTGGGAGAATGGCAAGAGTTGAATTGGAGGAAGACTGACACAACAAAAGTTGCTTTGCAGCGTGATTCCCCGCTGCAAAGTGTCCAGCTAAAGCAAGTTTTTGCGGCAGTAGCTCTCAACTGTGGCTACACCTGATTGCCATCCGCAGAGGCATACAAGCTGTACACAGTGGTGAAAAACGAGCTCGACTGTTCAATATAGTTTGCCTTCCTCCTGACCTGATTCCCATGGGCGAATTGTGGTCTGAACTGGTTGAGACGTTGAAAGTGCCAGGACTATGTGTCTGCTACCACCTGATAAACGACAAGGAGAGGACTTCGGGCTCTCGAGATAACATCTACTTGGACGATCGAGAAATAAAGAGCTGAAATTCTGACCTAATGTAAAAATAATAAGCAGCTTGTATTAATTCCTCGTGATGATGGACGGCGCGAGACGTCGCTCCATGATTGATAGATTAGATGCATTCTGGATGATGCGAACCAGATTTCTGGAACTGGCAACTGGCTGTAGGATAAGAGGGTGCACAAGCACAAGAGTGTAGACACGTTTCGTAATGACTTGTACGAGTACTAGGAAAGAGTGCACCACAGCTAATTCCAGACAAACAATTCTTGTGCATTCCTCTTCCGGGGATGAGATGGAGCGAGATTACTTTCTGTGATGGGGCCTGTCATTCTGACACCAGCGCTACGAGGCAGCTTTACTTATGTGCAGAGGCACTGGAGAGTAGGTGAAAGGCATTAGAAGAAGACACTGTGATTCCAAGTTCATCATCAAGTCACAAAGGTTCTCGCGATCGACGATATCAGCGATGCAAGAACAGCAGTTGACTGCGACGCATAATTAATGTTTACATAGACTTGATAGAGGACCGACATCCTGCACGGCTATATTTACTTGAACAAGGTGCGCTGGTGGATACGATCAACCTGTTTCCACTTAGGCGATGACAGGTGAATACAAGATGGAATGTGTCATCTCCTCACAATTTCCCTGCACCTTTGCATCCATTGTAGCACTTCTGCTTGTGACGCTGGGACTTGTGAGGTAGGAGGCGGTAAGAAAGTTCGGCTTCAGTGACACATGGCCCACAAATGGCAGATAGCTGTGGGACGGCCTTGTATTTTTCAGGCTGTGGTAGTGATCAATCGTAAAGACCCTGCGCTGAAGTGCCATAGAGAAAAGTGTGGAAAGGGTCTTTTTGTTTTAGATGCAAGTAATTTGATTGTAATTTTGAGACTGTAGTATAAGAAAAAGTCATTTTGAAAGCCACCTCTCCACTCGCGTTCTACAAGTTGGTTCTCGAGTGTACTTTATTAAACTGCAAAAATGAAATGTCGGCCGTAATTAAATTGTTGTAAGAAAACAATGGTTAATTAATGACCGTGTGTTTAGAGTGATAGAAAGATTCTTTGTGATTCTTTGCGATGGCTGGGTGGAATGAGGATAAAAAATGTGATTTGCAAATTGAGATAATTGAGAAAGGTACTGGCGGAGCTAAGCTAGTAACAAAGTAAGAGATTAGCCGTTGCCGTGGGTTGCTCGAGTATGCGGTTGCACACGGTTGTGTTTCGCAAATGATTGTTTGCACAGCATGGTATCTTCGGTGCGTCGTTGTGATCAAGAGGCAAGTGCAGCATGCGCAGTGCTAGTGAACATGTCATCCAATGTGGCAAGCGGACTTGTAATGCCAGACCTGGTCGGTTAATTAAGCAATTAACGCTAATGACAAGAATGCAATTCTTATCGTCCAGGTTGAAGAATAAATTAAGATGGAAAATATAAGGAATATCTTCCATTTTCAAGGAGGGGTTAGTAATTAAGAATCGATACGAAAAGGCGCAAAAAATGCAACAAGTCCAAGCCCAGTACGGAAATCAAGTTGACTCCTATTTTAGCTGGCAGCTAAATTCTGTACTTGGACGTTAAAAATTGGACGAAAGAAAGTATGGGCAGATAAAGCATACGTTTTGTGGAATTGGAGTAGCCCTCCAGTGATTCGAACGGGTTTGAAAAGTTATTGCGATTTCGGAATTCCGTCCTGCAGAGATGGTACACAAAGGCTGTTGTTAAGACGGGGTTGAAGATGGTTATCGGAGACGGCTGGCTGGGAGAGAGAAGAAGCTGTTGATAATAGTAGATTAACATGTGATGTGGCTCGGAATGAAACGCGGATTTAATTATGCACTGTGTGTGAGAAGGTGGGATTTTTAGGTGCTAGGGGGACAATCGCAGTGTGAAATTTGAGTGAAAGATGTTCGCAATTAGGAAAGTCTGTGACAAGAGCTTTGGGTGAAACGTCTTGATCAAACGTGGAAGGAATTGTGTGCGGAGGCTTGTTCGCTTGCGGACAGGTAGGACGGATGCGATGTTGAATCTAATTGTCAAGCAATGAGTGGATGAATGGTTTCTGAGGTGAGTTAATGGGTGGTGAAATGAGTTGGGAGTTATTTTTGAGTAAAATTTTTGATTAGAAGTGAGGAGGAGGGGGAGGACCGAGGTATGCCTTGCGGATAGAGAAGTGTAGTGTAGGATCTGAGCGAAGGAGCTGTAAGGTCTCGTGTCGCTCAATGTGTTTTTTAAGTATCGGTACGGGGTCAGGGCAGAGCGCATCTCATCAGTCACTGCAAGATCAAGTCATCCACCCAAAACAGGGCGTCAACTTAATACAGTTTTCGCCAGCGCGCTCCTTTTCCTCTCGCCAATATTGTTGCTCCAATAACGATTCACACGTGAACGTTACAGTGTGATGCGTCGGGTTATGGTGTATTTTTGTTGTCAGGCTTTGAAAATGAGAGGAGGCGAGCGTAATAATGAGAATGACTGTGCCTCTAGCTCGTGCTATTGTTTTACCTGCTCCTGATCATCATGTGTTGTTCCAGCAATTTTTAAATGAGAGAAAAAATCCTGTGTCCGGCTCAGGGCAGAGGGTATGACTTTGTAAATTTTGATTAGATTTCCTGGGCATACGGAGGAGCAAGCTCTAACCACATTGTTTGCCTCCAAGCCAAAGGAAGTCGGACGAATATGAACTACGTGGGTTAACTTTGGCCCAATATTAACTAGCAATGGCAGTGGTTTCCACGCTTGGGGTGAAATCAACACGTACATGAGAAATCGAGGTGATACCCGCTCTTTACCCCCTTGATCCTATAAAATTAAGCCTACGGGTTGGAAAGACATGCTCTTCACTGAACTAAATTAACTAATACAACTCCGAGTTTATGCTCCACCTATTTCAGCACTGCATTTCGTCTTCTCTCAGGACATTGCATTGTCTTTGCTCGCTGCAGATGCACAGCAGCACCAACTTGACGGACGACATGTGTGCGGATATTAAAATGTTACAGGAACAGAAGTCCTAATATGCAACTTGGTTTTTGTCAGACTGTGCCTGTGAAATTACATGCTTTTATACTCGGAGATTATAGCAGTAGCGTTCCGGAATTATGTTTGTCAAAGACTGTTGTGACGGAGGACTGGTGGGACACACACTGTGTCCCGTGTTTTCAACTTATGATGGATTGAATGTTTGCATTGGCGAGATGGGAAGTAAGCTGTCAAACTGAAGCTTCGTCTACCCTCTATAAATTCGAGGCGTAAAGAATGCTATGGGCTGTGTTGGAGAATAAGATGCCGTTCCGAGGACAAATCCTTTTGATGAGTTTTAACGCTCCGATAAAGATGACATATGGTTGGAGGGTGGGAAGACAACGGCTACACCGAGAGCTTAAGCAAGATTAAAGAGTTATTGAGAAAAATGTCACGCCCTTCATCTTCCATTATGCCGTAATATTCTCACCTTTATCTCCATATGATTTAGTCTCTTCTTGTGTGTTACTTACCATTCTTCCTCAGCAAAGCCCATGCCTCAAGCATACAAGCTGATGGAAGATGTCTTGATTTCGTATGGAAACAGTTCTTGAGTGGAATGAATCAAGTTGGAAATCAGACTAGACGAATGAAGCTGGTCCAGCTTCGTCGACCGGTCTCGCTTCTCAATCTGCTCGGTACGTAGCTTGAAGAAATTATATAACGATGGATTGCGTGGGTTTTAATGCATAAGACAGTGAAAAGAGTATGAAACAACGCTGAAAAATGAAATGCTTATGACGCATTGAGAAAAGTAACGGAGATATACTCATGCACTTCTGCTACCCGTCATAAAATGCATAGAGGAAGTTATATTTCAGGATGCTCGAGTCCAGCTAAAAAACAATGAAAATCTCTTGATGCCTCTACGCATAATCATATCCAGGAATGTGTACTAGATTGAGCTTGAACAGAAACAAATTAACCTGGCCGCAGTTTTTGCGCCCGTAATAGATTTCCATGCACAGATGTCATTAACTGTGAGTGGAAGAAACAGGAAGATGACGATAAGAACAAGTTAGATTCGAATTTAGACGTTGATGCGCTGTCCGCTCCGGACGATGGCAGGCTGTCATAGTTACGTAGCAAAGACAGGCAAATCCAAAAGGGTTCGGAGAAGCCCACCGCCTGTCTTCGATGAAAGCTTGGATAAGTTTTGAAAACAAGAGCTTATAAGTTTTTGATTGGGACGGAGACAGAAGAAAAGTTGAGTCTGGAAAAAGAGATCTGGATGGCAAAGCGAAGCGACGGATTGCCAAGCCGGATTTGGGAAATGAAAGCCGATTACCAAGTAAAATATTTAGAAAGTTGTTCATCAAATCTCCATTGCTTTGATTCTGCGGGTGGGTACCAAGGAAACTGCTTTATCTTCCAGGAAATAAAAATGTCTTTAAGCTCTTGAGACAAAGGCTGAGAGCTGAGGCAGTTGAAACAACTGCAGTTAAAAGAAAAGTCGGTTGATGATGTAAGCTTGTTGTGATTGTGAGAATGCGCTTGAGTTAAATAAACTTAAGAAAGTTTAATGAACGCATATTGTGACTAGTCAATTTGCAATGGAAATCAACTGTTTTCCGGTCAAAAGGAATTTGGGTGAAGGATGCGTGTGAGAGGAAAACTGCACAGTGGTGCAATATGTGCCAAATATGATGCCTGCTAAAATATTTGATAAGGCTCTTTGTCAATGCTAATGAAGAAAAACTCCTAATAATGATTCAAGTAGTCTTGTTGAGGTTGAATTGAATTCTTTTGTTATCGGATGGGCTGTGGAGCGTGGAGATGTGGGCTTGCGTTATTCCAATTTGTAATGAATTTTTATTTAATGAAGGGCAGCTGTTTGCGAATACATGATTTCTTATGAAAAGATAATTGCGCACTAGATTGTGTAGGTGGAGTTTATGATGATGGGAGTTTATGGTTTTTTGCCGTTGCATCAAATGACGTTACTAATTGGTAAGACGGAGTGAGACAGAGAGAGAGTGGGTAAAACTTACATTGTTCCACTCTTCTTACACGGTTTGACTCTCAAAGGTAATCATTTGGGGAAGTGTGCTACGTGATTTTGTTGCTGTGGGATCCGACACGAGTGAGTAACATTGGCAGTCGCGAAACGGTGTGTCATTTCTGTCGCCGTCTTTCCATTAGAATGGCATGCGATGCTTCCTTGTCTTGGAGGACTCTGTGAGGAAGTGTAGATGCAAGGAAAGCATGCGGAGAGAGGAAGGGAAAGCTACACGCTGTGTGGGTGAAGGATGTTGTGGAATCAGTTGGAAAAAAATTAGGAAACTTGATCTACCATCCCCAAGACAAAGTTAATTATAATACCGGCCGCCTCAGCTCAAGGCTGTAGGACACGGAGGAGAGGAGCAGGGAATAAATGTGCAAATCCCACAGGTGTATTTCATCCAAGTACACAAGTGCCTCAGGAAATACCATTGCAAAGTGGCACCAGGCTGCAAATTCCAAATGATTTTCAAAGCTGCTACTGCATGCCACAAAGTCAAGCGGTTAATGAAAAAGGCCGGAGGAGACTAGTATCGGCATCGGTAGAAATGCGGATTCTCGGAAGAATTAAATCGAGCGAGAGCTCCAAGGTGTCTTTGAGTGGCGAAGGATTAGCTGGGTCAAACGATTGTATGTGCCGAGTGCAGATACCCAGCTCATCTTTGCACAGATTGGGACAAAAAGCATGGCAAACAAATTTTGCCTTTAATTTCCGATCATATGCAACGTATCAATAGCTGCTGAGGCATGTTTTTTTGTAGGTGGGATAGGTGTAATTTTACAATTAAAACGGATAAGGATACGGACGTTAAATGCAGTACGCGGTCTGCCATTTTAAACGTAAACTATGCTGTGGTGGGAAGCATGTTTGTTTAGGATGCAGAATGGGTTTGGACAAAACGCGGGCGTAGCTCAAATTTCTGGGTACTTGAAGTCAAAGCGTGAAAAATGGATTGTCTTTAGATAATCCGCGCGAAATGAGCTGAGGGTTCAGGTAGTTGTGCAATCCATCTAAATTCTAATTCAACTATGAGAGAAGTAATTTAGGAAGGGGATGTAAAAATTTCTGATGATTTTCCTCAATCCACTCAGATAAGACGTTAAGGGTGATAAACTTCATAAAAGATGCATTAAAACGGCTCAAGTATATGAGCGGAAAGATTTAAAGCTTGAAAACGTATGCCGATGGATTACTCAGATTTGCATTTTTGCAAGTGGGGAAAAAGTTTGAGGATTTGGGTAATTGAGCTCGTTGGTTTAATGGAAGCGTGCTTCAGGTGTGAAGAATCTAACCTGGATTTTCTAGATGAGTATTGACGGCCTGAGTTTAGTGCGACAGAACATTCTTGCAGATGGGGAAATGCACAAGGATGTGAAGAAACCCGTTCGCTTACCAAAACTTTCTCATGGATGTGGTTGGGGTAGGCGTGGTATTGCGGTGGTTTGCAAAGCGATCGAAACGAATTGCGACTTTGCGAGGACTGACTGAAGCGCAGCAAGCTTGCCTTCCTATCAGACCCGCTCAGGTGCAGCGTGGTAACAGATTCTGTCAGCCTACAAAACAAAATCAGTTCATGGCGTCAACGACAAAAATTCGTCAAAGAGAAACGGAAATGATTTGTCATACTTTTGAGACAGATTTGAAGGATTTTGACACAGTTCGCATTTGGAGGTAACTGTCTATCTTCCTGGGGGAAAAATGAAATGAGACGAAGCGGCTGGTGCAGCTCTGAAGACAGGACTCCAACCCCCTTGTCAAATTCATGTTTGTAGTGAGGTATTGGTGACTGTCGTGGTGTTGGACGAGTTAAATTGATTATTAGCTGAGAAACTTCAAAATAGGAATGAGATTGTGAGTGATTGCAAAAAGTAATGATTGAATTCAGTCAGTTGATGAATGTTTATGTGTACTTATGTATGTGTTTTGCGCAAATGGAGTTGCGCTATACAATGTGGTGAGGAAATACAAGTCGTAAGATGAGTAACACGGTCTGGGTAACAATGGGAAATGAAGAGGAAGAGCGCCTGGTGATTATGCAGTTGGTTTGCGTGGGTGATGCGATGCGAACTGTAATAACCAGGGATGATGATGATGACTGAGGTTGATATTAAAGGTGAATGAAGAATGTAGAGCGGATGTGAATTTCAGATTTGAGTCTCTGCTTAAACTGACTCGTCAGGTGAGAGGGGCTTGAATTGTTGGGTTCTGTTCACCTTGTCTGTGTGTGTGCCGACGTAGTTTTAACTACCTGATCGGTGCATGTGCTTTGTAGTTTCAAATTGTGCACAGCCAACATTTTCAAGCAATAATCATAGGGAATCTAATTGTGCTCTCCTGCAGGAGAGAGAGAATGATGTTGCATGCTCAGCTTGATGAGGCAACTAGGGAACGCACTCAGAACACAATAAGACTTGCAAAATGGGTGCATTCTGTTCAGACGCCATGCCATGAGAAAATTTCATCGTTTCTAAACAGTTGGGAACTACACTGCACTGCCTGCAAGCGGATTACTGGGTGAAACGACTCGCTTTAAGTGTTCTTTTGAACAAAACTAATTTAATCAGTCGAGTAAGAAAGTACACTCCAAATGGCCGCTCAATGCACCACTGCGGACAATTTTAGTAAAACTTACTGTATGCTAACCAGTATCAAAGACACATGAAGGCAAATGCTCTCCTTGTGCTCATCTTATGTCATTCCAATAAGAGGATTCTCCGGTACGACGGTACGTAACGAAGAAGACCCTTAGAAGGCTGTAGAAGTGGACCGTGAGGTAATTTCGTCACACTGTACAATCCAGACGAGAACCTTTGGACGATGCAGCAATGTTTGGAGCTGAGGAAACTAGTGGAGAATTCCGATTGCAAATTTCACAGCAGATGAAGCTTTTCCTTCAGCTCGTAATTTCCTAAAAGAGCCTTGAGAAGATGGACAGTTTTGATTTACCCATTACTTTTTACCTGTGATACCTGGAGGGAATGCCTCGGAGCCATAAGTTAATTAGAGAAATCTCTTATTGCAAAACTGTTATAGGGCGAGACTTCAGGCCTCTTCTTGAGATGGATGAGGTAGACTGAAAACGTTGTTGTGCTTGGATCACAAGCCTTTTGCGAAAAAGGCAATGCTTTTCTTTCCGTGAATGAATGAAGATGAGTCCGAAAGATGCGAGAAATTATTTCGGATGACTCTTGCGAGTGAGTACTAGGTGAACAAGGAAATTAAACTGTTGTAGCAGAGCAATCATGTTTTGACTGCGTGGCTATAAGAATCAGGCTATATACTGTTCAATGCTTGCTCGTTACGGGCAAGAACGGCACGATTCGGCTTGAGCTGGGCATGGACGAGTGGGTGGGGAAGCACCTCCTGGGGATTTAGCAAGACAGGAGAGGAGGAAGTTGAAATTAGACATTATGTGAAGAAGAATGGACCAAAGTAGCTAATAATCTGTTGATGCTTAATTCGTGATAAAATAGGAAATTAGGAATTCAATTTGCATTAAAGCTTCAAAGGAGAAAGAGTGAAGATACTGCATTTAATTATTATTACTGTCGGAGGGGTTCTCTGAACAGAGCGTAATGCTATTGCTGTTGACCACCTGTGACGGCTTAGTGGGTGATTCCGTCTTAAGACGTGTCTGCTAGCATTTGCATACGCTGGGATGAGCACGACTTTATAATTACGGATCGAATGGTGTACTCAAATAGCTGAAGACGTCACGTCTTGTTTTTATGCTTGATTAATTCACTTGTAAGCACGCTCTTCCCTGTCGGTGTAACAAGTCACTATACGTCTCGGAGCTTGGATCCAATCCTGTAGCGATTCTACTTGTCGCAACGAATTGAGTGACATCCCCCCGAGAATGAAAGGGAATCAAGCACTCCTTGGAGATGTGAATCCTTAGCTGGGTATTACCACAGCAACGCGTCTTTGGGGGCTGATTGAATTGTTTCAAGACGACCAACAGAAACTGACACTTTCCTTCACGAACTGTCCCATTGTTGTGTATTGATTTTGGTGAAGGCATTAAGGTATTAATTAGAATATTTTGCAATGAGGATCAGCTGACTATTGACGGATGACTGTCGTGTCGAATGAAATGATGATTCATTAGGCGAAGAGAGTTAAATAATGCGTTATGTGTGAGAAAGAGATTGCGTACAGACAAGTAGGGAGGCATGCCTGAAGGCTCATCTCTGCTCGGTTGCGAGTAGAAGATATGGCAATGTTTGCCTTTTCTCTCATAGGAAAAGGGAAGAGATTGAGATGACGCAAACAAAACGAATCTCATTGTTGTTCCGAGCTGGTGGTGATGACCATGTAGGCCGTGGCCTGCAATGAAACGCATTGTGACACGGGATTAAAGAACAGAAATTGAATCCGCGTCGTGATCATTACCTCTAAAAGCTTTGCAGCCTGTTGACGTTGCACAAGAATCCGTCACAAGCCCGATGAAATTTGCTTCCTTCTAAAAGCGACCTTAGGCCATGAGAGTCGGGAAGGAGCATTGTAACACATGTAAAACGTTTTGTTGGCGTATGCATACGAGAAGGGTTTCGCAATAGCGAGAATGAAAAAAATAGAAAAGGAGATTAACTCTGAGTACGAAAAGTGATTTCAGAGAAGGAAGGAAGGAGAGAGAAAGCAGGTGAAAAAGGAGGCGGAAATGGCGGGGAACATGTGAAAGTAATGGGATGACTAAAATTGCAAAATATTGCTGGAAAAATACATAAAATACCGCGCTGGAGAGTGATGAGAGCTGAGTAGCGAGAAACAAAATTCTATTTTCCGACTCCAGCTCCGTTGCTCAAGACCAAGACAACAACCAGGAGGGGAAAGAAATGGAAATGTAAGCTGCCCGCGGTTCTACCGGAGGTTCTGCGGTCAGAGTATGCATGAGCCGTGAGACTCGCACTAAATCCTCCGAAAGTACGAAAACATATGGCTCTAAGTTTTTTTTAGGTCCGGAGCGTGTTCACGTTTGACTCAAACGCGTAAATCATCCAGGTAAATGGAAAGCGTGGAAATATAAGAAGGAAATTGGATGATGAAGCGTATTTAATCAAGAGAAATTTCAGGAATTACAATGTGAGGAATAATTGAAAGGGAAAATAGATGGGAGGATTACATGGTCTTTGGAAGGCGTGATCGGGTTAGCATTACGTTGTTCCAGGAGGCTGCTTTGTCATCTCACCGGTCAGACATCAGCTGAGGAAGGATGACAAAAGATCTGATTAAGTAAGAAATCGGACTGTAATTTCGATGAATTATGGCAATTCGATTCTTTGAAGAACATGGGTGCTTGAGTCTCGTCTCCGTTGCCCAGGCCGAGTCGGCAGGTGAATTAAAAGAGCGCAGAGCTGGAAAAGCTGTCAAAGGTTTATTTGAGAAGACCGCGAGGCGGCTCAAGCATTATACTCTTGGTCTGTAATTCCCGGCCTGTTTTTCAAGTGGACGGGAGACGATTACCTCGTTATGTATTGCTGACACATGGTCATTATTGCATGAGAATCAGATCTGGAAGAGAGGAGCGGATCTGTTCAACGCTCTTAACGTTAATTCCTGGTAGGAGTTGGTGAGAAGAATCTTCAGACGCTCCGAGTTCGGTACAGAAACAGAAGTTTAAGAGTCTCCGTCAAGTAGTGCTGGTGCAATGCGGCATTCGATATTCAAGTTTGTGATGAAAATTGGTCAAGTTTTGCTCCAGTGAAATTACGCGATGGATGGAAGAGGATGAAGGAAAGTTGAGTTGGAATGCGGAAGCCTTTAAGAAAGTTAAAGGGGGCGCTGGATTGCGATTGTGAGTAATGGACCGTAATGCCCGCAGAGGAATAGAGACCGAGACCGAGACCTCGACCTAGGAAGCCACTGCAGGAAGGAATCAAGGAACATGAGACAATAGAAATGACAAAGGGGACTGAGAGGAAGATGTACGAGGGGAAGGAGATATTTCCAAAGTCGGAACAAATAGTACAGAGAGCATAAATGAAGCAATTGGTATTCGGCAGAGAAATTCGTGAAAAGTTTTCTGATGAAGATAGTGTGCATTGTGGCGTGTATATTCGAGCGAGTTTCAAAGGGCCATCCGCCATCACGTCCATATTTTTCTTCAGGTTATTAATAATTGCGTTAGGGTTTGTGCGTGGATGCATCTAATGCGTGTTATCTTTTTGTATTTATATTTGATCAAAGCCAAAGTCAAGTTGGGGATGATGCAGTCCACACGTGCTGCAGACACGCTTGGATGTGTGGCCATAGTTTGCCGCGGCAGAGCCAACAGTTTCCTTGGTGGATGATTATATGCGGTGGAGCGTGGAGGAAGGAACGTTGTTGGTGAAACTATATTCGGTTATCATAATTTTTACTCTAATTGGCTCAACTCTGATCGCAATGATTGCAACCTCGGAGGGGCGGAAGCCAATCGTGGGTTGTGGGTAAGGCAATTTGTTTGCTTTTCCTGTACTCTCTCAGAATACACGGAACTGGACAGTGAGGAATCTCATAGGAGTAGCGTATAATCTCCCTGGCATTGAGACTTTAGAATCTGCACTGCGTTGTCTCAAATCAACTTAAATTGTGGATGCGAAAACACACACACGTTCTCACAAACGTAAATTGTGGTTGATGACAAAGACTCGGAGGCGTAACATTTCGGCACGGGTTAAGGGTGTTGAGGCTGCCTGCTAAATACATGAATTAGGCAAAAGAAAGGTAGAATTCCATGGCTTTCTGCATGAGGAGTAAAAGCAAAATGACTCTCGTGGGGAGATTAGTTTTGCGGTTTGAGTGTTTAAACGGTTTAAAATGATGCGGACCTGCTGAGAGTACCTGGTCTAAGTGTGACGATAAAGTGTTGATGAATTTACTACTGATCTACTTACAATTGTGGTGGGAAATTGGGAAAGAATTTTAGTTACGCTTATTCCCCTCAAGTTTGCATCTGTTGAAAGCGTGCAAAAAAACAAAAAGACTGATGGGATATTTTATGTAAAGTGGGTAAACATGCTAAACGTTGCGCTACTCCCGACCAGCGGCTTTCGAGCACGAAGCATGATTAGCAGCAAGAAAGGCGGAGTGGCATACACAAGTAACGACAACCACCTCGACAATCTAACGGAACAGCGGTTTACGAAACCAAGTTAAAGTGTATAAACGCGGAATGCACACTTGCTCCTGTCCTGATTACAATGAAACAAAGAAGGCATGAAAATCAAGACTTGAATATTTTTAGCGCACATGATGGCTATGGTTAAACCCGTTAATTTGACGCTTACTACCACACGGAACGGGCGCGGGAGGAGAGGCTCAATATGCATTTGACAACTTGAGACGATTGAGTGGTACACGGCCATTGAACCTGGTCGTGAAGGAGATAGAAAAGATGAGATTTTGCTCTGAAATAGAATTCAATACGGATCCTACGAATCTTTCAATCCGAAGACCAATAACGTGCTCGAATTGACGAACTCATTGAGTTGAGACAATGGGCCGAAGATCCGAAATCCTCCAAGACCCCGGCTGCCTAGTGCTTCGCAATTGTAGTTTCGTCAGATATTGCATAACCTCAAAGGCTTGAGATAAGCGTAGCGGTTAAATTGAGAAATGTCGTGATAGCCAAGGTAAAGGGAAGACATTGACCACGTAATTGTTTCGGACTGTTCCACAGATTGTGGATGGTAGGAAGGATATAGTTTTTATCGCGTAGTCGTCGAAGAATGGGTTGCGGTAAAAGGAGGCAAACGTGAGTATTTTGGACAGAGAAATAATTGAAACTTGGACATTCGCTTCGGGTAAGAGCGTCTATGCCTAAGGACGCTTTACAGAATGACGAAAAAGTTGCTCTGCTTTGAACAGTGGCCTATAGTGAAATTGTATTTTATGGAAAAAATACACGTACAACAATGCAGCTGTGTACGAGACGGTTTGTTGGAATGAAATAATGATTAGTGGCAATGAATCGAAGAACGGCGTGTGAAATAATGAGGAAACGGTGAAAGAAATTGCGTTTAGTGGTGCACCAAACGGTAGACTTGTATTGGGAAGATCGAGTCCGCTGTACGTTTACTGGGGTAATTATGTTGTCGTAGCATTAGCGGATGGAGGATGCGCTGAGATGCGCCAAGGTGCGAATTTGACAGGTGAGAAAAGGCAGGAAGGTGAGCGCGTAGCCAAGGAGATGAAGCTGTGACTCTGACGCTTATGATGATGCGGTGAGAGCAGGAGGTTGGCGGGAAACTGATCACAGGTTGATTACTGCGAACCTGATGATTGATATGAGGGTGCGATAATGACGAGCTGATGCGATTTGCAGACGTGTGGGTCGCGAACTTGATGACTGGTTAGCGTGGCAAGGAACCGCAAAAATCTGTACGACTCGTAACGTGTTTTAGGGTAGGAGAGAAGCGGGACAGTGATTACATTTTCCACACATTCCGGTAAGAAGGCGCACAGCTAATAAGCTTACGTGGGGGTGACGAGGAGATTAGTCGTTAAGTCATGTCATGACTCATTAAATTGAAACTTATTGTTCTGCCAAGTGACCATTGCCAGGCTCCGCTCTCGGCCAGGGCACTAATGAGGGTGGATTGGAGCATTTTGGTGGCAGAAGCGAGTACAAATGGATGAAACTGTGGGAACCTTTATATCGTTCAAGCGTCATTCACAAAGACAAGTGTGAGATGAGATGAAGAGCGGGCAATGCAATGCCATGTAAGAAACAGTTAGACAGGAGCAAGAAGAGATTTGCACAAGTCAAAGCAATTTAGTCGCTTGAGGAATATAGGTTGAAGATGGAATTTTGTGGAAAAAGTATCGGTTTGACTTGAGTTTAGTTACAGCGACGCGGTTCGTTATGGGAAGCGGGGTACGTACCTAGATGGATGGAGCGACAGGGAAGAATTGTGCCAATTACACAAGTAGACATAAGCCATCTGAGTGTCTTTCTCTCATATGTTTTGATAGCGTAATTGGGTCTTGACTGCGGTATGGTGGTAAATAGTGGATCAGGTGGAAATGGGCAGGAGGAATGCGAAGGTCTGTAGATAGGAGTTGATATTGACGCACGTGGAGGAGATTTAGAAGTGGTACGTGCAGAAGGAATGGATTTTAGTAAATGAGCCTTGTTCTAGCTTAAGAAGATGATGGCTTTCGTGGTTTGAAAGATTTGTTACGGAAAATTTAGAACTGATGGCAGATATTAACAACCTGGTTGAGATTCCCGTTCGTAGGGTAATAACGTTGTTAAATTGGGGGAATTTTGTACCATGTACAGCGCTCGCTGACTTGCAGCTTTCATGGTGGGGTGTCCTCGCATTCGTTACCGTGTCTGAATAAATGACGAAATAGGCAAAATGAGCACTGCAGCTCATCTGTTCAGCTCCATCACACGACAAAGTTGCAGGAACGGAGTAAATGGAATCATCTCTTGCAAACTGAATGTAAATGTCAAGTGACAGTCGATCTTTAGCCACAAGCTGAGCTAGTTAGCAAGGCGTCGGAGAAAATGCAGGCTCATTCACGTGGTTTCTTGAAAATGGCAAGGTTCGGCATCCACGAGAGCTGTTCGATTTAATCTTATTTTTATCAAGTCACGTTCCAAGGAGGGAAAACACGGTTTTGGTCATCATCCGGTCTCGGAGAAGTTGTTATACACTGCCTGTTTGTAAGCAGTATCGCATGGATGTGGATGTGTGGTGGTAGAAATGAATGAGAGAAACAAGAGGATGAAGATGCGAGCGAAAACTCCATAGTTGTAAGTGATGGTGCCTCTGTGAGACTTCACAGAGACGGAAGGATTTAATGAGAGAGATGAACAAAACAGCACACCGTGATTACTATCTGCAGGGAGCAGGCACGTTTTTTCGGCAAACATGGAGAATCTATTAATTTGTAGGAATTCGTACAAGTGCGTATAACCAAGTGATGAATAAGTAATCTGATTTGAATTCTTTTTCTGTTACAGGTAAGCGAATCATATGCTCTCACGGTTTCTAAAAGCCGTAGATCATCCCAAGTCCGTGGACGGTATGCAACTTGGCTTTAACTAGACGCAAAAATCGCTGACGAAGCTGAATGACAGATAGAGATCCGGCCATGAGCATCACGTATCTGCGCACACTGCGTAAAGGTTCAGATTCCATGCCATTTCTAGCTCTTCCCGGTAAAAAATTCCCACCGTCTTTTACGGAGAATCTGCAGGAAACTGGGACGATGCGATGGAGACAAGGGAACGAAAAGGTTTTAGCATGGAAAGGCTCTGGATGAGTTCTGTGAACTCATAAAAGCGAGTGTTTTATCCTTAGAGAAACGCAGGATCGTTATTGAATCTCTGATGTGTAGCTTAAGTAGCTGGGCTGGGAGGAAGGACGATGAGAATGTGTTGCGTTAACACTTTTTCTAGATATTTTAAATGATATTCAGAGACAATGATACTTGCACGGTCGGGGAAGAGAGAAATGGAAAGCCTACTATAGTCCAATAGAACTTGCGAGATAATCGTACCCCAACAAGTCGATGGCAAGCTAAGATAGAAAGCTAATGTGAAAAGGAGATGCAGATATTCGAGAGTTAAAGAAGCGTAAGGCCAACATGGCTCATGTTAAGAACGGAGGAGAGATTTTAAGGTGGGGATGCCGTTCGTTTAGCGTTGAAGCAGGATCGATTAGGGTGGTCCATGATTATTATGAAATGAAGGTATTGGAATTTTTCTCGCGTACTCGCTACTGCTCCGTCCTTGTCCAAAACACCAGATGATGAAGATGATGGAACAGATGAGAAGAAGAAATGTCTACGGAACAGTAGCCAGGTCAAAGTTCCTCGAGCAAAGCTGTTACGGACACTAAAGAGAAAAATTATTCCATACTTAATGGCGAAAAAACTGGAGTGGCAGATTCTCCCTAATGATCGTAATATTCAATTACGGCAATTTGCACAAGCATTCTGCGAAAGTGAAACGTATTACAAAGAAGTTTGGTTGCACTAAAGCGAATTGCATGTCAAGTACATGTCCCTGTACGTGAGAATGAGATTCCGGAAATCTTCGCAGCGAAGTATCAGTATGCGACTAAGGATTCGATGCTCCACACTTGTGGCAGATTCCGTCCGTATTGTGGATACACATTGACTGAATTTGAATTATGTAAGATGACACAAACTGAATTGAATGAGTTTAGAAAGAGTTTGATGCGCACAGGGGACGAAAATATGAGGAGAAATGCATTGC
>VRMD01001230.1:0-18136 GCA_009872375.1 Sminthurides bifidus
TGGGGCCAATTTAGCCGGTTTTAAGTGAAAGAACGGGCCAGTTTAGCAATTTCTATTTACTCGTCAGTACTCAAGACAGAAAAATTTTCAAGTGCATAAACGTGAGTCAAGAGACACAATTCATTAAGGACGCCGCGCCGCCTCTGCTAAATTATCTGGCTCTCAAGGAGATTGGTACCGGAGGCGGTGCGTGCTTCTCAATTTGGAACTGGGATTGATTGCCAGTTGTTTGTTCAACGAGTTTCGGATACCATAATGCGAACAGGGTTGTGAAAAGCGCGCACAAATAAAGTAAACACGTGAGAAAAACGCTCCTGATTGGTTTTAATTTGTTTCTAAAGTGCTTAAACGCTAAAACGAGTGGTGTTCCTCCTTCATGGGTGTACTCTTAATTAGAATGGGTTCCGAACAAAACGGCGGAGGGCATGGCAATAAGCATTTTTGTAATCTTATCGGTTATGTAAATCGCAATTAACTCTGACAGACTAATTCTAATTATCTGATGCACATCTTTTACCCGTATTCCGTTATGCGGCGGAGGATATGATGTCAAATACGAGTATGACGAGTTCACAAGGTTATAAAAAACGCTCATTGATCAGATCAATTATCTGCTTATCCTTACGGGTCCAAGTTCTCATAGAATCAAGGTTAGTAGTACGGCTAATAAGCAGTATCTATTTACGGAAATGCAGCCTTACTTCTGCACAAGACAACCCTAGTATTTACTCTTTCAATCAATTTGCAGCGTGAGAAAAAAACTCTGTAAACAAGTTTTACCCTCGGTAATCTTGTGGATTTCACAGTACATCTACACGTCACTCTTTATTTAGTCACGGGAAAGAAAAAATCTTCAGCTCCAGTTGCACTTTACGTTGCGCAACAGTGCCTTGCGTAGCGTATAGCTTAAGCTTATCATGAACTGACGGATTGGAGTTGAGCCCCATCCGGTTTGCAAATATTTTAGAAAAATGTAATCTTTCAATCTTTTTCAACTCCCCTTATCCTTATCAAAGGTCATCTTCACACGTTGTTATCCCCTTTCAGCACAAGTCTTTGTCTTGTATGAGAATAAAATTCGTAGAACGGAAATTCGGACTTTGGCGAATCTGCTGGCTGGCGGAATTTGAAATCGCTGCACCTTTTATCTGCCTTTTCTCAAATAAGTCTATAATTACTGGTACAGATAAATTCACTTGATTGACGTAACACACTTTTTAAGTTCGCATCAGTCAAAATTCCTGCCCTACCTCCAGACCCTAATGAGCTCCACATCCTTCTAAAGCTGCCATGGCAATAAACTTGGCTTGAAATCATGGTAGAAACGTCGTCGTTAATCCTTCAGTGTGTTTCCTTATGCAGTGAGTGTGCGGTTGTTCTTGAACTCAATGGTTGAAATCAGTTGTGCGGTTTGCTTTACTTTTTCGATTTTTAACCAGAAATGTTGAAATAGCTGCTTTGCATAGCAGCAAATAAACGTTTTTTTTGCGAGCAATACTAAAAAAGCGAGATTAACGGATTGCAAGTTGATATTCCGCGTTAAAAATATCTCGTCATTTGTTGGTGAATTAACTTATTACCGACTGGACTGAGGATTTGCTAAAGTATGTAACGTCGCCCATCCTCAATGGTACTCTCCTGTGGTAACCACGATGCTCTCATCATCCAATATCCTTTCAATTAGGCACTTCATTTCCATTTCACCGCAAGTTAATCAAAGTTGACCCGTTGGAAAGAATTCTGCGATTCTCTGCCTTTATTACCTGCCGACCTAAAAATTTGGTTGTTTTTTGCCACCGTTTTTGAATCAACCGGCTTTCTCGCATGCATCAGGTCAACCTTGACCTTTCAAAGGCACTGTTCGAGCCAAAGGGGTAAGGATGTCAAGCTGTAATGCATCAGTAGCTCAGTGAAGATGAAAGTGAAGGCTGACATTGAGCAAGTTATGAACAAAATTATGGTGGCTACACTACTACTGAAGTGTCTCAATTCAAGTTCTTTCCCTTTTTACCGGTATGAAGAATTGAAGGAGCAGTTGCCTGCGGTCTCCAGAGGCAATTGGACGGGTCACGTGGATGCCTTTCAGTTTCTATTCAGTCAATGCACGAAACATAGCGCGAAAATGGTAATAAACGTTTTGGATTTACAGGTCACTTTCGTTATCTACAACATGATCAGGACGGACGCACGCGAAAGATTTATTGCCAATAGTAATTTATGCACTTAACAAGGGAACAAAAGTCGGATGCTTGCCATTTTTGCAGCTGTTATGAACAAGCCGTGCACTCCTTATTACGTAGTGAGGCAATAAATTGAAATCCTTCATTTCCTTTTCCACAGTATAAATACCAGGTCATAATCTTATCTCGCGATGAACTAGCCTAGACAATGGAATGACATGTTATAACAGCACCTACACAGCCTGTCTTGAGTGAGCACCCTTGGTTTTGTAATTTGTACAGACAGACTTTTATCTGATGAGCGGATATTAGGAATGAGTCTTGAGGAATCAGAAGAAGTTAAACCACTAGTCAATCGCATTGCCAATTATGGAATGTACACACTCCTTGTTCTGGTTTTTGTGCTCTTGTGAACATGCCCAACTTTGGTGGTCAATTGGTTAATGGTAACAGTTAATCGCCTCGAGACCTTTCGTATTGCGGGTCCATCATCCTGTTTTCGTTTTCGGAGGCACTAACCCAGCTTCTCTTCGTTGCGAAGCTTGCAAAGAATTGGAACCAAGTCAGGACTCCAGCCACAGCACCCGTAGTAGTACAAGGTGCAGTCAACCTTGAAGGAGATATCTAGGCTCGTGATGATGCCGAATGTGTAAAAACACTTTGAGGCGCCCGTAGCCACGACCCTCCTAGTTTTGTCGCTTTGGCAGCATATTAATCCGAATAATTGAATTTGCAATGACTGCCGTCTGGCTGGGCTGAAAGTATGAACTGGGTGGGTTTGCAACGCTGTTGAATCGGACCAGTCTACCTGTGCGTGATCAACGGTCAGGCAGCTCTGACTACATGAGTTGAGTCCTAAAGGCTATTAGCGTATATTTGTGCGTTCTTTAGGTTTTCCGCGTGTCTCACCTTCCGCGCCTTGAATTATTGCACACACCCTTGAAAATTACATCCTCGAGAATGAATCAGAGCCAGGCAGGAAACTTGTTCACAGGCTACCCACATTATTTTAACCGAGAAGAAAATGAGCAGGACCACACGGGGAGTGAGCAAGCTTTTTTGAGCTAAATAATTCATTAACCATCCCCAGTCGATCTATTCTGATTAAAAAGCATCATCTTTCTTGGCACCCCCATAAGTTTCGTAACCTGTTATAAGGTGTAGAGCATTTTCTCTTCTCGAACTATATATTCTAGCACTGAGTGTTGTCACCAATCCACTTTGCACTTGTTTTCGCATCGCATGATTTGCAGCTCAATACGATGGTCGTGATCGTGTTCACGGTGAGTTTTCATCCGATGGTGGCTGAGCTGATTTAGGAATTTGCATCTTGGGTGTAAAATTTGCAATATGTGAAACAATTTCGCCACCATTTCCTTCTTCCTGCCTGTGAGACACAATCCGGAGCTCACGCCTGGCCCTACCTTGAAAGCGGATTGAGAGTAGAGTAACAGAAGCAAGTATTTCCGACCCATCAGCACCTAGTTTTCACTAAGTTGAAGTGAATTCGAGAACAAGTTTTCATGTCAAATGCATCCATTAAATTTACTACTTAGATCCGATTACTACTTGAATTCAGACTGTTTTCACACTCTTGTTGTGAAGAAAGTAAAAATTATTAGACATTTTGACATGCGATCAACACGAACTCAGCCTCAAAAATGTTCTCGTGCGCACTTTATTTCGCTCAATCCTCAAGAGGCTCGCAAGTACGCGTTGAGCACGCTCTCTAAGTCAGCCCTATAGCTCTATGACGTTCTTCGTAAAGTAGCTTTCGTGTACACTAACTTGCATTTTCATTTCAGAGGGTGAGTTCTAACATCCACCAGAAAACGTCTGTGTATCCCATGCACAGGCTTCAATTCCTAATCCTGATAACATTATATGCTGGCTTGGTTTCTTAAGTGGTGTACAATACGCAGAATTTTGCAAAGGCTCCGTTCAAGATATTTTTGCACCTCGATATGTACGTGTAAAAAGCTTTTGACACTTTTAACACCATCGCCATAAGCCTCAACTAAACTCATAGCTCGAGCTCAAAGGATGAAAAAGTTCAAAAAATAAGCCTCAACTAGTAACAGGAGAGGAAGCAACAGGTATAAATCTCAGCGTGCTTGTGCCAGGACCACCGGGCATTTGCCCACCTTTTCCAAATATTCGCCGTCATAATAACATAATATTCTGCCAGCACGTGTCCGTTTACCTGTACATTTTCACCTGGCTCACTCTCGTCCTCCCACTCCGGCGTGGTCTGCTTGTGGAGAAACGCGCACATGAGGCATTGCTCCAAACACGAACTTGTTTACGACTGCTGAACAAGAGTTCACATAATTTCTTCTTCCGAACTTCGCTTTCTTTCTCTCCTGAATATTTTTTGTATTATACGAGCGAGCTGGAATTTTTATCTACTTCGGAGTTTTACGCTTATAAGCTTTCTCAGTTCCTCCTTTTCCTTCTCATGAGCTTCCTACCCGGAAAACACAATGGGGATCTCTCTCTAAAACTTGTCTTCCGTCATTAATTTCGCTACTTGATGTCATGGCTGGATTTAACACCCTCTTCCTTCCTTATCCCATTATTCCTTCACTCTTACGAGCTGGTTTCTTCACACGTTGCAGAATCAACGAAGGAAAAGATGACCTTAAAAATGGAGGCATTTATTTCCTCGGTTTTAATCCCTATCTGAAAATATGCATTTAAAGAGTTACTGCTTCTTAAATATCTTGAAGCTGTTGTCCGACGGTAGCTGAAATGGACTCAGCTCTTCATTTCCCTCAAGCCAATTGTAACTCGTAAACCGATGAGAAATGGTATGACAACGCACGACTCATCCTCCGTTCTCGAGCTTTCCATCCTTCTGGATTAAATGTGAAATCGGCATTGAGTTTTCATAACCCTTGCGTTCTCAAAAGAATTGTGATATCATTCGCTCTACACTTTGCCGTGCCATGCTGGCTCACTCCAACGATGGCTTTGGCTAGGCTATCCCTTCTCTTTCACTTTCGGTCATTAGTGTTACCATTGTTCCTTCGTCTTATTTGACTATTTCAAAATCCTCTTTGTCAACAATTCATCATGACCCGTGGGTTAAACTCCATAGAGTTCGTCTACTCTTCGTCCATACAGTTGATCGTCTGCCCATTTTCCTGCCTGCTCACGGCTCGGCGGAAACAGAAACCTCCCCGTCCACGTCTGCAAAAGCCTCCCCCGCAACAATCTAGACACAGACGCCAATGTACACAAAGACACAAACAGCATTGTTTTCACATCACAAGTCTGCATACGTCCGTGTACATCCACCCGTCTTCCGACTTCGTGTCACTTGACGTTGAAATTTTCCAAACGCAACCTTTTCACAAGTTTACCCTCGACGTTTTAATTATTCCAATATGGTGGTGTTTCCATCATCCATGTGTCTTTTTCCCTTTTTCAAAGGATTCAATCATCACCTGTGTCGAAAGCTTCATGCGTAAATGCGTAAATTATAAAGACAACGCGTATGCGTATCATGTCATCCTAATCTAATCCAAGCCAAAATTTTCTTCTACTTACCATAGCTAAGGTTTCCTTTAAGGGTTTGAGTGCACTGGCTTACAACAGGGTCAGAGCAGAGAGATTACAGACGCTGAGCCTGAGTAAAGGCAATGTTGCAAACAAGTGCAAAACCACCCGCGCAATCGTAACTTTCAAATTATCAGATGACCGCTTATAGGCTATTGACTAAATTCATGAAAAGATGAAAAGGCTTATCCTTTTCCTTTCCCAGGTAAGGACGAAGCTAGTGATTTCAAATTCTGAAACGCTTATAAGTCGTGCCACACAACCCGCGCCCAGATCATCCGATTCTTGGTAAAAAGTCGCGAAATGTTTCAATGATAGAGATGCGCGTGCTGTCACTTTGATTTTTCAATGTAACTAGGAACTGGATGCTTATGGTAAAAGGAATGAAGGGGTTTACACAAGCCCAATGAGAAAGGGCGCTACAGCCCTATCAAGTTGGAACAAGGATTACTTACACGTGGAATGCCAGACGATTGTGTTGCCTAAGCGGTTTTGAAACGTAAGCCCCGGCACGGAACTTGATCCAGATTAGTTGAATTTACCCAAATACGGTGTAAGTTCCTTGAAGACGTTACGGATGACTCTTTCGTTTGCCATAAAGTTGGAGGATTTACCACGGGACTTGAGACAAGTTCCTCTCTCGGAAGAAGAAAATACATAAAATTCACCAAGCGTAGGAGCTTTTGGTGATAAATTTTGAGTAAATCCAGGGAAAAGATGAGTCTATCTTGTCGTTCCGCTCTTTTCTTAGTGCTTGTACATCACGTTGTAGTGTGCAAAGTCGGGTAGATGAGTTGCAGCTCTTTTAGCGAGTGCTGGTTCAGGCGTTTAAAGACGTGGAAAACGCATCTTGCTATGGAAACGTTTCCACTGTGGAATTCATGGTTGTGGAATGAATTTATTGTAACTAGCTTGAAGGTAAATTAATTTTTTCTCCTCTTTTTCGACACATTTGCAAACAATCTCCTAGGGTTGTTTTCACGCTCAGAAAGTGTGCATGCGAGTCCTGTCCCAGGATGCTTTGATGATGGTTCGCGAGGAGAGGTAGCGGCTCAGCAAGAGCGCTTTAATATTCTAGAGAAGCAGCGAACTGACAAACGATTTCAAGATCAAAGAGCAGGGATTTCGTACGTGTAAAAGACCACAGCAGGTTATCAGATCATCTTCAGTTTCCAACCGCTTCTCACCGCCTGCTTCATGTTGCAACATTTTAATGACGCCGGAAAACAAGCCCTCTCCAGGGTGAAGCGCACGGGAAGGGAATATGAGCTTGTGTTCTCATCCCTTGAGAAATTGTGTGCAAACCATGTCCACTTTCGGAGGGAGTGATCGTGTGATCATCAACCACTTTCTGCCCAGCAATCAACACTAGTTTCCCAATTAAACTGGCAATTAAACAGCTCTAATTACTTGCATTTGTTGCCCAAATTCTCAATTAACCGCTCTTAAGCGGGCAAAAAGAGTGAGCAGATTCTTCACCCCCAACATTTCACACCCTTCACTAAATACTCACACCTCTCAGCTGTCAAATCACCATCATCATTTCCTCTGACGTGCTTCAGTTCTCCGCCTTGCACCGTCTTGGATTAGCTTCTCGAGCACTGGATTGTCAAGCGTTGTGCACAGGCTACCTTTTACAAATATCCGTTTATTATGCACAAGTTTCTCCTAATGAGTGGAAACGTAATGAGCGAATCTTCGTCTTGTTCCCTTAACTCAAGTAGGGTACATCCTTTCCTTTCTCATGCATGGCACAGGAGAACTTCCTTTATACAAAGACCCAGCCAATTTATGTGATCTTCAGAGAAGACTACTGCAACTTCAGTAAGTTCAATCCTGTGCAGATGGACTGACATCTTTAATTTTGTTATTTACCTTTGTTAGTTTAATGGTTTGACATGTTTTGTCAACCCAGCACTGCCGAACCAACTTCTAGAGATATGAGACTGACCTCCATGTATCCAAGAAATGAGCTAAATTACAGCGTATTTCACCATCAGTCTTATTAGCATGTTACCAATGGCAACGAGACAGGTTCTGAAAGTGGGTTTCTAATAATAATTGACCAACAAGCAATGGAAAAAGCGGATGATGTGGCAAGTTTTATTGATTCATCGCTGACGTTCGCGATTCATGGGCTCATGTCAATTCGTAATTCGATGTCCCTCCACACAGTGCTTTCTCCCACCCTGTGGCCCTTCAACTTGAGACTGCAGACAGCTGACTGAGCTCATTAGCAGCCAGTCATGATTGAACGGACAGTAACAACAGGTGATTTAAGACCTGCTCATAATCACACAACAGTCACATCATCCAGCCTAAAACAGTACCATTTCCCAAGACCGAGAGTCAATCAGTGCATCTTTGTTTCTTCCGTCTGCGTTGCAGTTCCTTAAGTAGGCTCAGGTCTGAACTATCACTACCTTCTGGTTTAAATTTGCAGTGTGTATACACGAGTCATACACGAAATTAAGCATTGTAAACTAAGAGTAACATAACGAGCTTGCTTGGCACATCCTCCTGAGAATTAGGAATAATAGCACGGCTCATTGCTATCAATTGTTTCGCGAACTGAACTAAAACTGCGTAAGTTAACTCCTCGTCCGGATCGCAAATCAAGAGGAGCAGGTGCGAGAGTGAACGCAGGTTGCCAGGTTGACTTAGACGAGCCAGGTTAAAGTACGAATCAATCAATCAATGGCAACCATGAATCAGATCAGTGTCATCAGATCATAACAATTATGTTGATCATCGTTGGCGGAGTGACGGCGTGGTACACAATTCCATTTGCAGACAACAAGTGCCTTAATTTCGTCATTTAAGCCCGACAAAAATCTCTCCATCGGTTTCTTTAGACTAGATTGAGATCGAATGTGCGTGAGCAATGGGCTTGGATCAACCAGTATGCCAAATCAAGTTTTCTTGGAGCGATCAAGAGGCCAAATACAAATTGTGTACCTGTACAATACTAATCTTAACGAATTATTGATCGTCGAGGACTTACTCAAGATTGAGTGAGAGCTCACAACCCACAATCACAGATACATGTACTTGTACTCTAAGCCGGAAACGAGTGCAGAGTGTGGGCCCATACTTACAGCAGCAGTACAATTGCAATCATTTCACTTTATATGGCCACGTCATTCTCTCAGATTGATGTTTTAGCTTTGACAAAAGTGCAAATTTTCCATATCACACGTTTCATTTCTCGTAACAACTTTCGTCCGAGAATTTTCTAGTCAGTCCTTTTCACCCTCCTGCAGTACAACATGAACTTCAACCCGACTCCGCGGGGGGTGAGGAGGGCTGTTTTCAAAACCAAACGCAATCGGACACGAACGATCTGTCATATGATCCAAATAAGGATTTTACCACATACACAGCAATTTGTATCAAACAATAATGTTGCAGCCTTGCTGGGAAGAGAGTAATATTCTTTCAATAACATCTTAAATCAATGCTGTCTCCAATGCAGTACTTAAAATTCCAACCGATGCGTTACCCGTTCAATTCTCTCACCTCAAAGTTCATCAATTTGCATTCCGAAGAAGCCCAGAAGTAATAATTTTACCCGCGGGAATGCCTACAAACTCAATTGGCTTTTGTTTCTTCCACTTTGCTCCCCGTATGCTTCTCCTCAGAGGCCACAACATCTTAAGTTTCCATCTTTTCAATTCCTTCTCTTTTACTGAAATCCTGTTCTCGTTCTGTTCTCGTTCATCTTCTGCGGTTTCCACGCATTTCGTTCCAAGGTGGTATCGGATTCCGTGGGCATCTTTGCGATTTCAGCAGCCAGTACTAACTGTGCAAAGACGCAGCAAGAAAGTTCATGTAAGCTAATACATTTTTTCATGGCTCACGCAAACTTGATCCCCAGTAACTGGATCTGGTTTGGTTATCCAGTATTTCTCTGCTTGACAGCACGCGAGATTACCGCTATCACTTTTGCTTTTGGTTTCTAATTTTCCGCATTTTCCCTGCATTAATCTAATTTACCACCAAACTATCCTGCCATGAAACACGCGATCACAAATCTGGAGTCTGTTCGTGTCAGAAACAAGTCTAAAATGCTGAGGTTTTTAGAACTAAGAATGTCTTGTTTAGCTTGTTTACCGCGCTACAAATACGTTATCCTCTGCCGCCACGTGTTGGCGGGTATTTAGGCCTGGAACTTTGTGTCTTCGGTCTTGCACACCACATGGGAGCTTTATCGCTGAAAAAGAAACGTTCGCCGATACCTTTCCTCTCACTACTCCATTAAATCCAATGCTCTGAGATGAAATCAGGGTCGTATTTCGCTGACTTGAGCTTAGATGTGCGTAAAATGATTAAACAAACTCGTACGTGACTGCTGACATCGGGGAACCTCATCTGGTCTAAATGGAATTTTTTTTCGAATGCTCAGCCACAGTCTGCAAGTGCACCCATGTGTTATGCTTTTTCACAATCACGTTGAAGATAATACGCAGAGCAATCTAAAGAATTAGCATATTGCGGAGCGATTAGTGCATCTTAAAGAGCGTTTAACTAAAAACCCTGCATCAATTAACGTTTCCATCCATAATGCATGAATCAGAGCGTTTTCACACGTTCATTACTTGCGACACAGTACTTGAAAGCTGAGCCGTTGCTCACGATAAAACAGTTAATCGTAATCCGCACTTCTCCCACTCTCTCTCTCTCCCTTCCACGCAGACGGAGAAAAAGAGAAAAAGACGGACAGTCTCATCGAAGCCAGAAGGGTGAATTGTGAAATGAAATCATAACAAGTTTTCTTCCCACTTCCTCTCCTCGACTTAAACGACGACAAGACTACAGCTCTGTTGCAGAGCTGACTTGAGCATAAAAAGCTACCTTGTATGCTCGCTTCCACCTTTTACCTTTAACACTTGACCTTGTTGTAACGCACTGTTTCACATTTAATTAACTCGCTAAGATCCTGGAGGGGCTGAGATCGCACCTACGCTCGACCGACGCATATCACTTCCTACTTCGGACACCTGAGCGAGATGCCAAAGTACTGATAAAATTTCACACCTTATTAATTTTCTAATCTTACGCGTCAATGCAGTGCAATGCCACTTGCCAACGTCTGTGACGGCGACATTGCCACTGACAGTGGCAATGCAACGCTGTCAGTTTCCCGAAATGTTTACGTATGCGGTGCATATGCTTAAAATAATTACGCTGAATGCTATGAGCTTTGTGTGATTGCTTTTAAATTTCGAATTCAATCTCTTCAGACTTAGGCCAGCGGTTCTACGTACAGGTGAGAATTGTTTTCAGGCACAATCCACATAATGGAGAGTATCATTCAGTCGAGTATTCTGTAGAGACGGAAGTCCATCGTCTAACAGAGGATTGAGTAGAAAATATGTTGCAACACGCAATATTCTTTGTGCTCAACGATTGGAAATTATTTTCAGTTTGATCTCCCCAGATCGTAAGTGCATTAAGGTGCAGTGCACTGTGCTGAGTGAGGTCACGGTAGGCATCAAGTGCAAGACCTCTGTCTGCGGTTGAATCAATTTCTTCTCAAGGCACTTGAATAATTTACAGAAATGAAAGTGCACACGATCCGCATCATTCGAAATAAACAGTGGAGTGAATGCGCTTCGTTAATTTGAGACCCTATGCCACACTGATTTTACCTGTCACTTTTACCGCTACTATGTGGTTTCCTTCAGCATGCGCCGATTCGCTCCAATCTCTTCCGAGTCTTGCCAAGGAGTCGTGAGGCGGCAAGCCCTCTTGAAAAGTACGAAGATGGTCTGTATTGACTCTTAATTCCTTTGTTGATTGCCGGACTCGGGAAGTTCGCACGTTAAGTAAGCAAATCGGGAATTAAGTGGAGCTAATAGCTGTTAGTGGATGCTGCATCCTCGCACAGCGTTAGTGGATTGCGTACACGCAATTATGCGAACAAGTTGAAAAGCGATTGTCGGGGGTTACAGCACATGTTTTTTCCCTTTCCATCCAGCCTTTGTTTTTGAAAAACTTTCTTCTTAAACGGTTCAATTACCGGTTTATTAACTAACTTCCTGGTTATTGGTGTGTGCACGGGGGTGGAAGTATTTTACAAACAAGTGTTGTAAACTGGCCAAAAAGCCGTTGGGACTGATTAACAAGATTGTGATTTGTAGTGTGTGGAGAAGAAGGACCTGATGAAACGATCGATTGAATAGGGGAGGAAGTTGATGCTTAAGCACTAATCAGTTCTCACCTGTACGATATGTTTTACTTATTAGGTTTAAGAGAAAACCAGGCTTTTATAAATCAGCCATTTGAGCCACAAACCCATCTAAATTAGTTCGCACACCTACAGCAATTACAGATTCTCTATACCACCACAGGCTCATCCTTCCCTAATGCTACTAATTGCCTACATGCGTGGCACTCGCTTTCGTAGTTGTTCCAACCTACCTGCATTGCATTGTAGACTGAGGTTCCCGCCCTTATCCGTCGCTCGCTCTAATCCACATTTTAACTTGTATTGGTTTCCACCCGTTTCCTAGTTTTTCACTACCTGCCTGTCCATCTGCAAGCGTTTATGCTCGGCAATTACCCTGATTCTTTTCTCAAGTTATGAGATTCATACTATTCCTGTATCATCACTTGTGTAAATTTTTCCCGGCTTGATTAATCATTCTGCTTGAGACTCTAAGCTTTTGTACTGCATTTTTCACACACCTCTCGCTATACTTCTGTCATGAAACGCGGGGCTTGAACAGGATCAGTCTTTTACGCAGACTCAATTATTCCCACAGCCGTCTTCTTCGCTCTTTCTTTCTCTCTCTCTCTCCGTTTACCTGTAATTATCACCTGGCCTTTGTTTCTCATATGCAAATCATATTTCTTCACCTCGAAACCTTCACATTTGTTAGTCCCTCCTTTGAAATTCTGGCAAGTCTCATTCAAATGAAATGTTGGTTTCACACAGCATCCACTGACTGCCTGTTATGCTCTGCATGTCCTGTCTGCAACTCTGAATTACTTTTAATTGCTTACCGGATGCGAGCATCGACTTNTGAAATGTTGGTTTCACACAGCATCCACTGACTGCCTGTTATGCTCTGCATGTCCTGTCTGCAACTCTGAATTACTTTTAATTGCTTACCGGATGCGAGCATCGACTTGCTTTGCATCCGCAAAATCAAATTCCGTATTCGTAGCTTACCTAACTTTAGTTTCCTTTCGCACGGCGTTTCAAAATATGCACATGAATACTGAAATAAATGCAGTTTTGAATAAAAAAAACCTGCAAGGACTTTGTTATTCTCGAAAGAGCACAGCATGCACTTTTTCCTTTCTCATGGCTCACCACTAACCTAAAAATCCGCAGACTGGTTGGTCACAGACTTGCATAAACATGAAGGACCACAGTGGAGCGGCGGCTGCATTCGCCAAAGAAGTTTTTTCTACAACTTCCCCATTACGATTGCATTACAAGTTGTAATCTCTAGTCAAAAATCAATGTCTCAATTCCCATCCGCCTCTGCCCGTCACTCATGTCTTCCCGTGAGTCGAAAACATTAACATTAGCAACCTCCCTTCGTCCATGTCAATCAATAATCTTGTATGTGCATTGAACGTGAGATGTACACATACTTGTCAAAATAACCTTCTTCGCACAATTTACGATTATCACCTGGCCGTACCCCTCCGAATCATGTTGTGCTTTGATAACTCCTCCACGGCAGAGTTGGGTCCTAGTCTCATTGGATAATTTATCTTTATTTCCAATCCTGTTTGCAAGGAAATTTTGACCTGACTAATTCCCTCGTCGTCCAGCCGGTTCAAGCCATGTCGTACACATTTCCTCACCGGGGGACATGTCATGTACCCATTTTCCATTAATTTCCCTCATACTTTTCATCCACGTCCCAAGAAAGAGCAAGAGTAATTTGAGCATTTTCTCAACATCTACATTTCATATCGCAAGGCTCAGCCGGGTATCATCATGATCAACTGCGAGTGTGGAGTCATTGCGAATCTGTACACATCAATTATTCTCATCACGCACACCATCTCATAGACAAATTGATTTTGCCATTCAACCATACGCTCATTGATTAAGGCACTGTGGCATAGTTCACTTTCATCAGTTCTCTTTCTTTGATTCCCCAGCTCCAATGTTTGTTTTGAAATGTGTTCAAGCAAAATTACTGCACAAACAATTTTTTGTGTTCCTTTGCCAAAACCGATTGCCTGAAGTGACGATGCCCTCGTCGATTGCTCGAATTGTACAAGACCTTGCCGTCAGTTCGAAGTTTGTAATTGCTTGTATTTACAACAAGTGGAGATAAAGATGTGAGAAGGAAAATTTGCCTTTTCTGTCATTTATTCCTGTGGAAATGAGAGCTTTTTAAAGTTTCAAGCTCCAAGTTGAGAAATAGGCTAAAAGGAATCAATAAATCTTTCAGAAGAAGAGAGTCATCCTGGCGTAATGACAATGACAGACAAAGCTTTCAATCAAGCGAATCCTGATCGTTTACTTTTCGTGCTCTATGAGAGTATTATTGCCAATTGCCACTCAAGCCCCTGATCGCCTACGTAGACACAAACAGCCGTCACCCAGTTCCGTCCATCCGAATGTTTTCCTCGAGCGTTTTAAGAGATCAGCCAGAAGAGGGGATGGCACGGTACCAAATCGTGTTACTTTCTTTTCGCTTTAAAATTTTCAGCATGCAATTTTTCCTGTCAATAAATTATGTTTACATACATCTCCGTCCGTAGCAGACTGCTTGGTCGAAAACCCCAGGCTTATACTTTTCCTGTCGACGTTTCCTCAGAGTCATCTTGATATTGCGAAACATGGTCAGATAAATTTACACCTTTGAGTAACGTTCTTCCCCCTCGGCGTACGATTCCACCTCTGACAAACATTTCACTCCTTTTTTTAACTCGCTTTCTATTTCTTTTCCTTCTTATCTACCGAACGAGCGTTCAGCCTGAGCGAAAACGAAACCATGCTCGTGTCGGCGTTACCCTCGGCCTTTTTCTCGCCACATGACAGTTTCTTCCTACTGCATGCACCTTGTGCCCTCTGCATCAGCTCGTATCTGTGAGTACAAACATTCCGACGATTTTGTCTCCAAGCCCTTCTCAGCTCGACTTGCAACCTCAAGTACATGACTTCACTTCCGCCGGTAATTATCAGCTCCTCGTTGCAAATCCCTGACTAATTACTGCATCAAAAGCTTGTCAGTTTGAAAACAAATACTTTTCTTTCACAGGTGCGCGGAATGAACATTGTAGTGACGCTCCTCAGAGCCCATGCCTCACATGCTAATTCCGAGCCCCATCACAGCTTTGAGTGAAAGCAAGGCCGTGCGCTCAGTCATCAGCAGATGATGAAAATGTTGAAAAAAACTCGCATATTTCCCGTCAAAAGTCAAGTTTAACGTCGATAGACTTTGATCGGCGCAAACTTGATTATGACTCAAGTGTCAAGACAAGAGAGGCATTCGCCAATTGAGCCCTCATATCGAATCTTGTGCGCGCCTCTGATTTTTGTCGGAAATCTCATCGAATCAAATAAAATCTCTGACATCTCTATAATTACAGTATCAATGCCACTTTTCCCTTTTGACATGAATGCATACTTTGCTACGTCAACGATCCTTTGTCATATCCGCTCCTCGTCGTTAAAGACTTTTAGTCAGTGCACACGAGCCAATGGCCGATTCATTCAAGGGGTTTGCATCAAGTCTCATTTGTGGGAGAATCACACACAACTCAATCAATCGAATGATTAAAGATTGCTGAAATGCACCGCCGGACTTTTCTCGCCGCGTCTGCCTTGCATTTTCTCTGCTGCATATCGTTTACATTATTTCCCTGCATGCCTTGGAACGATATACGTCCATAGTAACTGGCACTCATTTGTATGGAGGTATGTTTACTGCGAATGCTATTTTTCTCACACATGCTACTCTCAAGCCCATCAGATGAGTAATTTACACCCAAACAAGGTTTGTCTCAAGCATTTATTAGTTCTGAGGGTATGATTATGTTGGGAAAAGTAAAAAAAAATCCGGCTCATTCATCAATACCGACTTGCCCATTGATAAGGCGGTCTTGCTACCACACTGACATGCCAACCTACTTGGTGCTGTAGCACTACCTCAATTTTATCTTACAAGGTGAACGCTATTGCCACTTTCGCATTTCCCAATCCAAATGCTAATTAATTCCATCGCGTCAGGCCGTCGGATTTTTTTAGTGTGCTTTCGGCGAAATCACTCCCGCTGCTGTTTTATGACGTTTTCTGACATTCCTCTCCTCTTCGTAGCAAACGATTTTCTACCGGCAGAATAGCATGCTATTTCTAATTTGAACGGCTTTGTCTGCAACCACTTGCTCGTAGAATCCAATTGTGAAGATGTGCCGTAAAGTTCCCCGTAAACGATCCAACGTGGCTAATCGTTAGTACAAGCTGTGTGGAGGAAGACAGTTATGGGCTTGTGGTAATCTTTAAATGTGGGATCTAAAAGATCAGAAAGCTTATAGAGACGTGTCACATAGCGATAAAATTTCTTACTGCCTTCAACCTGGAGTGGGACCATGTCCTCCGACCTCAGGAAATGATAATTTCAGCTGAAACTGACGTTCAAGCACATCGTCCCAATTCCAGCTTTGTAATCGTTATTGTCACATTGCGCGCCTCAAAAGCCTTAACCTCTTCACATTACCATGAATGAGCTGTGACGAAAGTGTGACACGTTGCCGTTTAAACCATGATGCGTATTAACGCTCGCCGCTCAGCGTCTAGAGATTACTACAACGATGATGCTTCCAAGAGATCAGAACGGCGCAGCAGAAAGAGCTTTGTGTCATTTGTATTAAATGAGGTGGGAGCGAGTGGAATCTCTGTTGATATTTATGACATGAAGCACAAGTGTGCGTTTGGAAGGAACGAGCTCATTAAAAATTGCTTCGTTTTTTCTAATTAGCCAATTTCGCACTTTTTCCGCTCTAGGACCTGATGAACGCATCAAAATGTTCAGCATTATTTCACTTTATGACGCCATTAAGAGGAGATGAATTGATTTTTAACGAGCGATAAGCTATGAAACGAATAAATTTTAAATCCCAACAATCGGCAAGATAGTTAGAGGCTTGCTTGCCGTGTGTGAGAAAAAAGTCATGGTGACAATTCGGCATAAACTTAGATTGAGTTATCAACTGGGTCGTACGGTAATGGCTGTGTCGAATCGTCAGGTTTGTTTCAGACGCAGTTGTTACAGTTTGTTCTCTAAAGGAAGATACTGATCAGGACGAAAAGAAATTGACAAAGCAGTTGGAATTTTGCACATAAAATCAAATCCATCCACCCGCTTCACCCTACCCATCGTACACGTGCAAGAGGGACGGAGTGGTAGCCTAGAAAAAATTGTGACAAATGTCACGACATAATTTCACCCAGTCAGCAGCTACAAGTACATGTGTTACATCTGTCTCGGTTTTGAAATCAGAGAAGATCAGCGTACTATAATTCCTATTTTACAAGAATGTCACAATGACCAAGTGTCCAAGCCAGTTTTCGCAGCCGACCTTCCAACAAATATTTTACAACAGGCTAAACAGATACATGTGCCAATCGTGCGAGAGGTACGTTTCTGATCTGGGCACGTAACGAGAAAGGTTGTTTACACCAAGTCTTGTTTTACAAGATGATGTGTAATTTGAGACGGAACAGAGCAAAAATTGTGCCCGATTCTGTGTCAACACACCTAAAGCAGTCCAATTGTAAGATAACGGGAAGACAAAACGTTGGTATTTTAGTGCAAGCGTAGTATTCATGTACTTTGCCATTTGTACTTTTGCATGAATCCAGTTCGTGCAGTACCGGTTGAAAATCAAAACTCCGTTTGCCGAACTCGCCCAATTTATCACACACGTAAATCGCTGCACGCCGGCAATAAATTAAGTCCAAATCTGTATCATAACTAGTCGGGTTGAAATCACGTTTTGTTTCTTCGCTTTTCCTTTTCTGTTCTCCTAGTCCGATGAGCTGAAGACAGAGAAGTGTGTGGGAATTTGTATGAATTATTACTTGAGTTTAAAATCGCATGTTTCTTTCAAACTCATTCCTGTGCAACAACGTAATTAAAGCCAAAACGAAGACGGGAAATAATTTTCAATCATCTTTTAACAATCGGCAAACACCCATGTTTCTCTGCTTACATGCATGCATCCACAATAACCACAATTGGGAACACGAGCGGTGGACATCACCGCCACGAAATAAGAAACAAGCGCGACTAAACCTCTTCGCTAATTGTCGCTACACGGCAGATTATCATTATGAATTACGATGGCTCAAGCTGCTTCTCGACACGTAATTAAAACATCTCCTATTAAATGATGATTCAATTTACAGCAATTACCAA
>VRMD01001231.1:0-18132 GCA_009872375.1 Sminthurides bifidus
TAAAACAATTTCATTCTTCATTGTACGAGCTGAGAGTTCGATTCGCCATAAAATTCTGTACTGAAGCGAAAGTTTTTTGTACAAGTGTCACCTCTACAATGTTTTATGTCATAAAATCCACAGCTTTGTGGACAAAAACGCCCGGGTTTTTCTAGTCTCTCTCACAGGCTTTCACCTCCTATTGTCCTTTCGTCGGTGTTTTAACGAGTTACAACTGGGAGTTTACCCGTTAATACCCAGGTTTTAACGACCGTTTGCTATACCGTTGTTCTGGTGAGGAGCAAAACCGTTAAGTGTTATCCATAGAAACTGAATCTGGACGGTAGTCATGGTAACGTAGCCCAGGTTCAGATCAAGCAACACCTGTGTAAGACCCACCTTGACGTAATGAGATACCTTAAAGGGCAGTTACTATCATTCAAGAAGATTCAAGGTCCAAGGTCAGATTGCCGATTCAAGCGGGGATACCAACATGCGATTATCAATGTCAAAGTAAAGTACCTGGCTGAAACGATTTTTTAAGCGTGGGAATTCAGTAGTGCCTTTGAGTTTTTGCCTTTAATTTCAATCACCGTGAAACCTCAATCTTCGTCTTTACAGGTGGCACAAAGGCCTCGATTTTATTGCCAAAACCATTAGGGTAACCTCATGAATTTAAAAAATCCTTCATTCTCATGTCTCAGTGCAGTTTACCGTTACTTCGCTTTCGCTTCAGCAGACCTTGCCTTCAAAATTCATCTTCATCATGATTGCATATTACCGTTATAATCTCTCAATCCACGCAGGTTGACAAAGTAAATGCTCTCCTTCTCCCTTATTAATTTTATGTGCAAGGAAGAACCTTGCTGGTACAGTTTTTTATACATTTTATGCCTAATCCTGCGGCTTTGTCACAAACCAATACGGCACAATTGCAGGCAAATACAATCCACTCGTTTCGATACTCGAATGGATCTCAATAAGCAATAAAATTACTGATCGGTCTACTTTAAATGAAATTACACATGTGAAACCTCTTCTCCCTTTCTTTTTTTATTCTTCCAGGCCATCATTCCAAGACCGAAAGCTATAAAAGTTAGAAATTAAAACTGGAATAAACCCAGCCCCCCTTCGGTTTTCGTAATTGCAATTGCACTTGCTCCAGTCTCCTCGTACAAAAACTGACTAGCCGTCTGCCGAACCTGGTTTCTCCACCAGCCCAGTGTCAATTATGAGACATGTACTTCTTTCATATTCATTGAAATTCAATCCGAGACAATACACAGAGTGGAAGGTGTACAGAAATATACTGTTATTACTTTTCATTGTCATGTGCACTCAATTCTCCAGTACTCTCAGATCCGGATTTAAAATCCAGACGGACGATTTTCTACAACACGAGGTTTTAACCTGCTGGATTACAGCCACAGGATGGAAACCCCGTATTGATGAGTTCCACGGCGGTAAAGACACTGAAAAATAAAAAAAAAGATAAGTTCCATGATGATCTTTATAGCTTCTGGTTTTTACAATTTCGGTTTCAGCTTCCCCACCGTATCATGTCGTTGGCCCACCCCACCCCGGTGGTGTAGCCTGTGTTAAAGCTAATAGCATGTCTGGTTCGGTGGAAGAAAGGGTTGTCGTTCTCTGTATCGCTCCAGTCTTCTTTTCATTTGAACCAATTTATTACCCTGGAGAAAATCCGAATCTTTTAATATGCCAGAGAGAGAAGAGTGGAGAAATTTTACGACTTTGACAGAGAAAAAATCTCTCCAAGCATTCGTCAAGTACAGTGCTGAAGCTGGAATTTTAGGATTCAAAAAACCAGAGTTCTGCAACTGGATCTAATAACTGATAGTTCGGGACAGAAATAGTGGCGAGAAAATGAATTCCATCACCGAAGTCTCCCGCCATTCCTTTCTTCCTGCAGGTTAGAGTCACTTGCCGGGTTTATTTGTATCACTTTCAGGATTAGTTACGCCGTACTGACAGACTCATCGGTGTTTCAGTTTTGTAGGGTGGGTGCACGGAGAGGTATTTTTGACAGCTTTTAGACATATTCTCATCACCCGAACTTTTTCCAATCATCCCTCTCGGCCGTGGCTCTCCTCCTTCCAATTTTCCTCTCGGTACTAAAAGATCGCGTTACAATCATCTCCAGCCATCACACTTACTTAAAGAGCTTGATTGCATGCATTGCATAAAGGCTGGGCATAAAAACCGGTGCATAAAAGCCTACTCTCCTCTCACGTCCCGGGAAGAGAAACGAAAGAGATTTTGCTATAAAGTTAAGCTTCAAGATCGTAACGTAACTGATAGGGATGTCCTCATGTCGGAGTGAATTTTATCAGGAGATGAGACGAGTCATCAGGATGACGAAGGAGTGAAAAAGGAAAGCAGTTGTAGTTACTACTCCTGGGGTGCCTTCCATTCTTAATACATGACACGCCATTGTTTTAAGGGTAGGAGTACACTGCATGGAAGTGACGACTCTCTGACTTTCACTGCTTTCACTCTCTTTTACGTGTTACGTCACAATGAGTGATGCGATGCAACAAGGTAAGCTTGAGAGTTCAACGAAAGTGAATGTAAGAAAGTAAAAGTGCAAACACAAAACAGGTTCGTAGTCTGCGTCCTCTGAATGCATTAAGCTGATTTTAACGAGGCCAGGCACTTAAGAATGCAGGAAGTGCACCAACATGATTATGTGAGTCCACGTACAAAGCTTAGGGCGTGGAATTAGCCGAAGGACGATTTACAGGAGGAAGGTAACGGCACGGTTATGGGCGCTGACTTACTGAGAGTTTAATAGGTAGCACATGCTCGTAAACTCATGTGCTTTGTGTAAATGTGTCGTTAACTAGATGGAACATATAAACTTTATGTCTGCATGATTAAATTAGTGCGGACGTTTTCTTAATGTCACAGCTTACGACCAGTGAGAGAACTGAAGACGGTGGGGAAAATAAGTCTCGGGTGATTCAGTCCACGAACATTTGTCTTAATCTGTAATCTTGCTCTGATGCATCTTTTGACGTGGGAATCACCCGCCTTGGAACCTCCACATCGTGATTTGAAAACGGGGGCTAGTGTCTTCCTTCCTTTGCCGATTTCATTTGTAGCTGAAGTCTATGTGGAATAATTCATTCTTGGGCGACTCTGTTATTATTTTCTGTCTTGTGTAGATATCACAACTCAGAATATCTGTAACATGTGTACCCGAGCAGAAAATTTGAAAGTCATTATTTATTGTGAAGTTACTCAGGCGTGCGACCACTATTCAAAATGTCAGGGTTTCCTGGGTCCGGACCTGTCTTACTGACTGTTGTGCTGATGTCTACTACGATATACACGATCAGAATGCCATGCTCAAAGGCTCTTTACCTCACTTGAGGTTCTTGGATCGCTGTCCTTAAGGGCACACTGAGTCCATTACCATCCTTTGATTCCACACCGTAGGTTGAACCTTGCAAAGTTTTCCAAAGTACCCATCTTCTGTGAGTGGGGTTGCAAATCAAGACAGCCCGTAGATGTCACAAACCCCTTGAACCGGCCACGACCACCTTGCCGCTAACTCAACGCCCTTCTTTAAATCACTCAAACCTGTGACACATTAATAAACTTCTGGCGACAGGAGGATAATTTCACCCCGCTCTCCTCATCATCATAAGCTAGGCGACAAGTTCACGCTCAAACCACTGGAGAAAAGGCCAAACTCCGCTTGACACGGCCACATTACATTAGTCACTGTCAGGATAACGAGACAATCAGAGCCCCGCCCCTCAGAGGCCGCAATAATAAGTATTCATTTCCCATTTGCCAGCATCGGATTTCTTCCACTTATAAAAGGGCTTTGATTCCATCCAAAATACACAGGGTGAGCATCAGTACAGAACATGTACACGGAATATAATGATGTTCCTACAATAATAATCTTTTGTGAAGCGGCAGGTCTCTCTCTCTCTCTCTCGAGGGATTCGCCTCATTTTTTAGATTTGCGGAATACACGGAGTAGATAGGCGGGGAGATCTGCATGAGAACACGGTTGGAGAAAGAGGCTTGATCACACCATGATTTATTATATGTGTCGCGTTGATGAATGAGCTATTGCGTCCTTCCTTACGTATCTGATTACCCAACCACGTGCCACTCCGTTTGGAATTTATTTCGCCGTATGCATCATCCCTGCTTTTCACTAAAAGAGTAAATCACATCAACTTTGGCTCTGCTTTGCCTTAATGCCTAATGCAAATCAGATTCAGAGACGACTTTATAATTTCTTATCACCCTGTGAGTTCCTTTGGTGTCTTTACAGGGTCTGTGTATTTGCATGGCCCCTCTCAACCCCGGTGATGAGGTCTCGATTCGAGGCAGTCGAAACATTCATCGTGACAAGACAGCAGAAGCAGACGGAGTAGCAGAGACACACTCTCACCCCCATAACATTTCAAATAACAACGGTGTTTCTTTACTGTAATTCATCGCATCAATCAGGATGTGGTTGCTCAACCCGTAGGGATCGCCAAGTTACCACTTTCCACTTAATTTCCTGTCCGCTCTTCATTAAATACGTGGGCTGAATCCCTTTGCAGTGATGTAATTTGATTTACAGCTTTGTTTTGAACTGTAGACTGTAGCTTCTTGATGAAACAAAAGACACAATGGGGATTGAGTAGCTGCATTATATTTGCATAGCCCCTTAATACAAATTAATACAAACGTCAGGTGTGCATCAGGAGCTAATTGGTTATGTTCAAGGACTAGGCTTGTTAGCACGTCAGGTCAATGAGGTCCTTAGCCTTCAGCCATCCTCAGACCTGTGACTTCCAGCATATGATAGACTGGAACCCGGGTACGAAAGCACTCGTTCCAGGACAAACAACTCCGGAGCACCTCAAAAAGGAACTTTTCCAAGAAAAAAGTTGAATCAAAGATATAGAACGCAGTCAATCATCCAGAAATTGCTCCAGGAACGGCGAAACTTCGATCAGCCTCCACGGTTTGAAAAGAACTTCAGACGCTCACGGCTGAATCTGATTACCGAAGCAGAAATCATAATAGGTATACTGCTATTTATTTATTTTCCTGAAAACATCTCGACCCACTACGACAGCTACCAGCCACCGACCGCATTAAGGTTTCCTGGAATCAGAGGTTGGTTCGAGACTTGAGATCCCAAAAAGATTCTGTGCCTTTACATGGAATAGCACAGAGATTTTTTTCTCCTCTGAGCGGAAATGATCATCTCCCTGTCAAAGAGCGGTTGTGGAGAAAACAAGGAGAAAAATTGAATTTTCTACGAAATGGATCTCTATTATGCAAATCCTCTACCTCGCCCACCCCACGCCGGAAGACAATGATAAAAGGAAAAAATGTAACTTATCATACATGTAATCATGCTTAACAATCTGGAGATGCTTACGGAAAAGCCCTTCCCTCGCAAATCTGTCCGACAACCGGGTAACAAGACTCGTAAGGGTAGGGGTGGGTTCCCAATAGCCTTGCCTTCGTGCACTATAACTTCCAACTTGTAATTTTCACAAGACCTGTGCTACTTTACATTTTAGTACATGCTTTTTGTAAAGTTTAAGCTTCACAATCTTATCATTTAGCACGAATCACAAGCCTAGTAAATTCAGCTCATGATGTAAGTTGTCTCCTTCTTGGAAATCTACTCGGTGTTTTTTTTTGTAATTCCCTGGATTTGCATCCTCGCTCCTCAGCCTCATCAACAAGGAAAGAGGGGCCGTTTAACATAGAGACATAAAGGAAACTGAGTAATTGTACTGTTTCATGTAAATCATAAGGCAAGTATACATGCCATCTGATTTTTACCCGGGTTGTACAACCACTGCCTTCAGTGCCTATCCGACATGTCAGCTTTAATAGGGGTGGTTCATGGTCTGGTTGGTGGTGCATTATTGCATGGAAGAGTTTTTCCCCGGGTTTTTTCATTCCTCGGCTTTGAAAAATTGGACGGAAAACACAGACAACAGTATCTATTTTCATATCATTCATTTAACATGCTTAAGGGACTGATTCCATTATGAATGAATGAGATTGGAGCAGACGCTGAAATATGTGATTGTGCATCATCACTTATTCCGCTTCATCTGCTTGCATCCAGCACTGTAGTTTATGCACTGTGCACTTTTACTTTTTATCGAGACCTGAGGCAAATTCGATCAGCATATGCAATTTTTTCAAAAAAATCAACCAACCGTTACAGGCAGCAAGACAGAAACTGACAATCGGCAGAGCGGCAACCCTCCACCCTTTGCATATTAGCCTGAGGAAGTTTTTCAAAACTTTATTGATACTCTCAGAAAAGTTTTTTTGTGGCTCTCACAAGAGACAACTCAATCAACGACCAAGGTACGTAGGCGATAGGCACGACCCTGGTTGTGGAAAACACTCAGTTTTGGGGTTCCTTATTCCTTCTAAGTGGTGAAGCAACAGGATGGTAATACGATTTCAAAGCTCGAGTTTTAAAATCCGGCAGAACCCGGTTAAAACTAGTAATCTCAAGAATCGAAAAATCTGCAATCTGTACTATGGAATTCGAACATGGTTCCCGCCCTCACTCCTTGTGCAGATGACGCAAATTCCTGTGGGATGCGGAGATGGCGACGGGGAGAAAAATTACGTAAGTCGGTGTACAGTTTCTAACAGCTGTGAGATCGAGTACACAAAAAGGTTTCTTCAGAAAAAAACCGGTCTTTGCCAAGATACTTTTACTTTCCTTCGTTTATGCCTTCGCGATTTTTCCCTCAGCTTTGGCAAATACATTTGTCAATTTGATGCAGAAGTTTGGTTTTTGCTCCATTTTTTTCCCCTCAGGTGGAAAATTTTTGAGAATGCAAATTCCTGAAGCAACAACTGCCAACTAGGGCATTCTCTGCTTCCTGCATTGCACTACCTGGTGCCTGGTGCATATCCCTAAACAGTATGACAAGGAGGATTTTTTCCCCAAGACCCAGTTAAGGCAAAACTGCATTCCTGTTTGTGTGACCTAGCATTCTGATTTTCCAGCTGATGGAGCAAAAACTTGCCGTAAAAGTAAACAATGACTAACTAAATCAAGTAAGGTAGGTAATGGGCGGTGGTGGAAAGTTCAAAGTCACCTTTTCCATCTATGCTGATCTGGAAACTGGAATTGGAGCAGGGTAGGAGTACAGGAGCAAAATTGATAGCTTTTAATTGCAAATCATGCTCCTGGAGCCCATTATCCGTGTGGGTCCTTTTTTGCTCAAACTATACACTGGGTTTTTTTGGCACAAGGAAAAAAATTGCAATAGCGTAGTTCCAGTCCAGGTGTGGAAAATTACGCAGATGTAAATAAGAATCACGTGGGCTAGAATTGACAAACAGGATCGATTTTTTCACCTGTGACAGAACAGCTGATGGGGTGCAACGATTAAGGAGCAATGTGCGCAATCCCATCCGACAGAAACGAGAGTGAGGATAACTGCATCTCTCAAGGTTGTTGCGTTAAAGCGTGAAGTTAAAGCGTGAGAGTTTACAGTGCAAACACAATCTGTGCCGTTTTTTTTGGCAAGGGCAAAAGTAAGGAGTCTTTACTCATTCCTTAAAGACGTAATGAAAGAGGAGGAAAGTAAATCTTGCCTCCGTATTACACGCAGGGGGTTGCATTATGCACCACTACTGTGCTGTATGTACACACCCCCAATTGACGTTCGGTGATTGGCAAACAGGATTTGTGGCTCACACCCTGCATGTTGTCACGTTAAGATGGCAGTTTGAAATGATGAATTTTGCAATTTAACATGCTGATTTAATGTTCCTTTCAGGTCGTGCATTTGTGATGGATGCAGTACTTGGAAGAAGGACTGTGTTAACGACCCTTGTGAAGGCGGAATGAACGGTACTGATGAGACAAGTTGATGTTGTACTTACAGGAATTAAGGCATAAAATGGTGGTGTAAAACCATAAAATGGGACCTTATAACAGCATGGAGGTTTGATTGAAATGACAAATTGAGCCTTGAATTAAAACGTTTCTGTAGTTTAACCTATGCTTGCAAGGGTACTGACAAGGAAAACGTGGATGTTACGCTTGTTACAGGTGAGGAACATGAAATGTGCTCTTTGTTCATCCTTGTGTAAAACACAGGAGTTATGTGAAAAGGAAAGGATGATGTTCTTCCTGACTCTAGAAGATTTTTATGGATCCTGAAATAGGAGTGTGAGACATTAAGATGTAAAAATATGCACAATTGTCCATGAAGTCTCAAAGTCATAAGTATGGCACGCAAGGAAAAAGTCTTGATCTTCACAAATAATACTGCACTGAAAACTAACGGAACTGGAGGTTGACAATTGCAGGGTCTTGATCTACCTGTTGCGAAGATGTGATTTGATATGAAGATGTGACTCCCGGTTGGACGAGCTTACAGTTACTTGTGTTGGTGCTGGTTCTCGAAGTTTCCGGTTACATCTTATTTTAAAGTAGTAAACAATGAGAAGTTATGATTGAAAGTTACGTAATATGCTTGTAAGAGAAATGATGCTGGCGTACCACAAGGTTTTAAAAAGGAGAACTAAACCAATCGATCAGAGATTTATTAAATTCTCATATGGAGTCGATGTAAAACAATGAAGATGGGAGCAAAGGAGCAAACATAAAAGTCTACTGCCGAAGACAGGGGGGAGGGAAAGAACAGTCATGGATTGAAGTTCACAGCTTTGCAAAACTGAACAGCAAAAATTAGAAAAATAGTATATCACTCAGGTGTTTGTATACAGGTCGACAAGATCCACAGGTGGATACCGTCTTCTTAAGCTCAACCAGACCATCCTGAAGGAACAAACAATGAAAAAACATTAGTTACTTGATACACTGTCGTTGTCAATCACTCAAGCTGACTCTTCCTCCAGCTGTCATGGCAACAAAGACTTGGTGGTAATTAATTCTCGCTACAAAACAAAAGAAATTGACTTACCCCATCCGGCACTGCGGTAGACGACGACTGGAGCTGGACGGGCCCAACCACCCCATCCCCATCCACGGTTAGCCCAGCCCCATCCACCTCCGAGACCGCCACCCCATCCCCAACCGGCACCGCTGCCCCAGCCCCATCCGGCACGGACATATCCGGCAGTGGCGACTGCGAAAATGGCAGCCAAGGCAATGAGAAGCTGCAATTCAGAGAAAGAGTCAAAGGTCAATTTTTCAGTTAGTTGACCAGCAAAACCTGGAATTGTCTCAATAGGTTACGAATTCAGAGCTAAGAATAGCCTAGGTTTTGAAAAAATTGCACAGATTTGAAAACCAAACTCACCAAAGTCTTGTTCATTTTGGACAAGTTTTGTGTTGCTGAAGCTTTGAGAAACTGTTTGATTTGCTCTGTAGGCGAGTTGACTGTAGTATGATTTGAAGTTCGCCTGACCGGCGGTATTTATACTGACGGTCGCGCCATTAAAACGCTCCTCCTTAGCTCAGGTGATGCAGTCTACCTGTAATCAAAAGCAGTGCAGAGTCACACGAACGTGCGAATTGAAAAACAATATACATGCGTTCAACAAAAACAAGAAACCAGGTAGCGGCTTCATGACAACCCCAAATCAACCCTTGTGAGCTCATAGATTTTTTTGCGGTTCTTCCAAATAAGATGTTTGCTTCCATCCCTCGCTGATTTGTGCAAGCGTAATTAATACTGCAGCCCACTCGGCATTATGCATTCTGATCCTCACCCCGGCCAGGAGCCGATCACCAAAGACCAAATACAGGGAAAGACAATAAGACAACATTAGTGTTCGAAATCGCTCCGAAAATCGGGAGCGGGAGCTGGAGCGCGCTCCTTGATTCTAGAGCGAACGTTGNAGACAACATGCAGATTGATTATCATTACATACTTATTTACTTATGCGAATTGCTGAATTGCATCTTATCGGACTTGAGAGTGAGAACGGGGCATTGCAATGCCAGCTCCTATGCAATGGGTTTATCACATTGTGAATTATGTCATGCGCAATAATTGCAATAAGTGACTGTCCTCCCACCTCCTTATTGCTGTTCATTATTGCTGTTTTGCTCTGAGCATGCGCTACACACCTCCTCGTTTGGTTCCTTTTGCTATCGCAATTAATCTGCAATTCAATATCAAGTACACAAACGTTCTGAATCTTTGAGAGATGCAGTCAATCCATTGTGGTTGATTCTCTTCTCAAGAACTTAGTTTTTTTCCACTTGCACTAGTTTACATTTACAACGACAAAGACAAAATACAAAGCCAAAGTAATGAGGATCGACAGACTGGTTTTCATCCCTAATTGCTTATGCTGGCCGTCAGCTCTGCGATTTCAGCAACTTGGCGTGTCCTGGGCCAATCGGCTCCAATGCTACAGTCCTCTCATAAAAGTAATTGTTCATTGGGTAAATTAACAAATTAAAAAATTTGCTCCTTTTTCAACACTGCAAGGCTCTCTTTTCCATCACCTGTGCTCTCTCACCTGACTGGCTCACCTGTCTTGATTGCTGAGAAGTGCAGCCGATGCATATCGAAATTCCAATTGAGTGCAATAAATCCGACCGTCAGCATGCTATAAAAAGCTGAAATTTTACCACCAGTTTTTCATTTCAGGAGCAATACAACGTTTGTACACTATGTTTTATGTAACAACTGCGAAGGAGCAGCTGATTATTGCATTGCATTGAAATGCATTGCAATGCAAGAAGAGCTAGATGCAATGTTGCTCAAAGCTTACGTTGCAAATTGTAGAGCCCGGCCTTTTTGTCATACGATTGCGGAAACTGAGCTTGTTCCTCCTTGATTTCGATTGAAAAACCAAGGATTTAACATCTGTGGTTGCCTTGACAACTGCGAAATCAAAAAAAATTATGTGAAGGGCTTTAAACAAAAACGCGGTAAGACCAGTGGCACGGAACTAACAGCCGGTAATTTCCATGTGGACATTTGGCTTGCTTCATTTACTTCAATAAGACGCAATTAGTACCTTATACTGCATCGGCGCTGCAGCGCAGCGCATAGGTTTTCACAATACTTCGTATGTGTAACAGCGTCATACCGGCATCAGCACCCTTATTGTTATTCCGCAAGCGTAAGTTAAGGAGCTGAAGGGTGACTTATCGCCCTTTGAGGTGCGAGCGATTGCATTATGACACCTTTTAACAAAAGAAAGAACAGCGTCGTCTTGTCTTTTAACGCTGCGCTCTTCAGTCTTCAGTGGCACACAAATGACCTCATGGCAACACCCTCCCCGTCGACCAATATCTGCGTCGCAGTCGGCCGACGGCCCTTGCTCAAAGGCCGGTGATTGGTCACCACCTGGTCACTCCCGACTGAATGTTTAGTAGCAACGGATCGCCACGTCTTGAAAACAAAGTGGAGTAAGACACTTGCATCTAAAATTTCAAACTTTTAGGAGATTACACAATGAACAGCATGTGGTGACGATTTCGTAATCAAGTCATGTCAGATATTCTGTGTCCTGCAAATTCCATGTAATTAGTCTAGTAAACTGGTAAACATCGTAATAAAACCAAGGCACAGGTGGCATGACTGACTGGCTTGCCCTGTGCTCTGCATTTTCAATTGCCCAGCGTTTCTGTAGCAGGAACTGAGGCACGTGCCCTTGTTGCGTGCAAATACTCCACTTTCACTATCGTTTGCCTTGCCAGAGATGTGAAGATGAGAAGGCTACGCAGTCTCGTGAACGGAATCATGGCTGAAGCCTTGACTCAATCTCTTGTTCGACAACAAGAGCAGAAACGTCAAGTAATTTGCAATTACAAGAACCTAATTGATTAATTACACACTGAACGTGCCAAACTAAAAGCTTCGAGATTGGGAAGATTCGCCAAAATTGCGCCAAAACGTAATTAGTTTACATGTAACTTGTTTTTTTCTAGTGGCACTTGCTCCATGTGCGTGCATCGCTCATCATGTCGTTATGGCAACAAAAATGGTGAGCTTAAGGCCCATCAGGTCACACATGCAATCAGTATGCGTGAGTGCATCTCCCATTCGGCATGTGGCTGACCTTTTGGCAGCGACGCCCTATTGTCATCTGATCCCCTTTTCGCAGAAACAAGAGAGGGAATGCGTGCCGCGTGCCCTCCGGCTATTAGGGTCGGAGTGCCTGAGAGTAAAAGACCTTGGAACCTTGGCATGACCCTTTTTTGTGCGTAATCTATAACATGAGAAAGAATTGGATCATCTTACAGTTACAATGAAACAGGTCTATTTAGCCAATGGTAGTGCGTTACCCACTATGGGTTCTTGGGAAGCGTGCTACTGAAGCTGAGGGTGTATGTTTCAATTCACACGTGTGGTGAAACACATCAAGTCTTGAATTACAAATGCGGCAAATCAGCCCTTTGATACAGGTTCTGATCAAGTGACATTCAATAGCTCACTGCTCTACTTGCAAGTGGACCTCCGCATAAGGGTGTCTGCAATTTGCAACAGGTGTTGGATCGATGGCAGCAGTAGCCGCGTCTTTTTCACCTGTAGCATACCGAGATTGAACAAGTTCCTAAGGAGCAATTAAATGCAGCGGAATCGCTACCTGGCGGACAGGTTAGAATGCATCCGGTGATTGGTATGGGTGCAGTCGTGGGTTGATTTTCCTCATTTTCATGTAAAAGTAGACGTACTTTTAATAAAAGTTGACAGATAGTGGAGCAGCCCTGAGAGTACACAGCGTAAAGAGATTGGATTATGATAATCAAGAGCAATAATGAGATGAAATCAAGTGGATTGTGTTTAGGGATGGAATGCGTTGCTAATTGCTTGCTCACGAACAGCGGCTTGATTGTTGATTTACATTGATGGAAGGAACGCTTTCCTCGTACTCTTGCCCGTAGCACAAAATGTTGAAAGAAGGAAGCGTTTAACTAATAGACTGGGTTTTGTAAAATGCAGACGCTGTTAAAGTCCCAAGTACATTAAGACCAAGACTGCAGTTTGGTGTTGAAAAATTTTGTTATCGGAGCAAAAACTGACACTTGATGGAGTACGCTTGGGTAATCGTGACGACTGGGTTGAAAGCTGACAATCTCGTGTCTGAAGCTGAGGAAATTCAGATTGAGAGCTTTTTTTGCAAATGAAAATGAAAGGGGGAGGGGGTGGAAGGAGAGATACAAGCTGAGGCTGTACTGATTGCAATTGGATTGAATTACTTGCGATGCACTGCACTCTTGTGTTACAGTTGCACATAGTGCACACCTTGTTCACACTTTCAATTTTCGCAATGCAAAACTACATTGTTAATGATGGCGGCTGGTGAGGCTCGCTTTTGCTGGAGCCATGGAGCAATGTAGTAACCACTGTTTGTTATTGTTGTTGCATTATGCAAAAGGAGACTTGATTTTGCAGTTAGTGGATTTCAAAAGAGTTGCATTTTCTAATTGATGGTGATTGATTTTTTCGCCAATACGTCACTGTCAGTTGTCTCTCATTGCTCTGAGGATTTTGCCATCCCTTCAGTCAGTACTCATCAGACACTTGCTCGTGTCCCTGTTAATATGTCAAGGGCGGAAAGCAGGTCTGGGAAGCTGCACTATGTGCCTCATGTTCATGAGTGTTACATAAGAAGGCACACAGACGTGATTTTAATTAGATCTCTCATAAAGTACGTCATTCAATAATGACAATTTTTTGTACCAGCAATCCATCTGAATGCTACTTTTAGCAGATGACTAATGTGTCCGAGACAGGGCAAGAGCCCACCTGCACATCCCTTGTGTAGGGCTCAGATGAATGTTTCACTTTTACACTCTCTTTCCCTTTCTCTCTCTCGATTCAAGGTATACCTTTCCACCTTCATCCTCTGCTTTCTCCCTATCTTTCATTTTGAAATCATCAAATGCATCTAGAGGTGCTGGTGATCCCTGTGACTCATATCATTAGCTCACCGACACCGACTGAGGTCAATTCAATTCAAAGGTAACCGGGCAGGGCAGGTCTATTCACCGCTCAAAGATGAAGAACATAGCTTTGTGTGCACCTTCAGCAACACTACAAGGATAAACCAATGTCACGCAACCTTCCCCCACCCTCGAACACTTGACTACTCACGTCTTTGATGATCCAGCTTTTGAAAACACAACAAGCATGCCTCGAACCCTTACTGGAGGATTTGTGTACACTTACTGGACCTGACCTTATAGTACATACATACAGTTGACAGACTGTTGCCCTTCCGTCCCGGATTTGTGGGCTGGTTGCGGTCCTGTTTTGTTGGACCCTTTGTTGCTTGGCAACCCTCCCTCCTCAAAGTTCAAAGTCCACAAGGAAAGTATCATGCAACAGTGCTAGACATGCACGTCAATAGGTTCTCCATGCACACTTGTGGATTTTGATTCCGTGTACAATCAGGCCGGCTCTTCGAACACGTGAATGAGTACCATGGGTTCAAAGCATGAAGGATTGCAATTGTACGCAAACTTTGTTTTTCAAAGTCTGGAGTTAGGAAATCTCCTCTTGTGCTTTGTGGCAATAGGGAGCTGGTACACAAAGCAGAGATCAGGTCACCATGATCTGGATCTGAATCAGCATGCAGAAAATACAGAGCGGGCCAAGAGCTAGAGACTAGTCAAAACATTACAGTACTGAGGAGAGAGGGGGATGGTGAAAAATTATCAGCGCATTAACTGCAGTAGTGGCTAATCATTGCTGCTAACGACGCACAGGTGTGCTTTTCCCGGCTGCTCCTCTCCAATGTTTGCTCTACACTTGACAAGTGTTCATTAATCCCTCTTTGGAAAGCCAAACATTTTTTTGCTCCTCCGTGCTCAAATCCTCTCCACGGCTCCACCACCACCACCAAAATCATTTATCCTACTATCCGTCCGTGTTTTTTTACCGAAGTAAATCCGATTTCCAAAGTGTCACTCCGGGTCCTCCCAACCTATTAACGTTATTGTACTCACCCCCAATTTTGATTTTTCCATGCCTTTCTGTCTACCAAACCGTGCTTCAGATTAGTGTTCGAAATCGCTCCAGCTCTTTGTCGCTCCCGAGCTGGAGCTGGAGCTGGTTGGGTCGCTCTCGCTCCCAATTTTTTGGGAGCGGGAGCTGGTGCTTTCGCTCCAGCTCTTGCATGGGAGCGGATCGACTCGCTCCTCGCTCTTTAAGCAAGGAGCGATGGGAGCTAAAGTTTTCAAATTTAATTGATATTTTGCCTAATTTTGCTTGAAATTATGAAAGCAAGTTTAAACTGCATGACGTTTAGCGTAAATTTCTGGCCACATCCCTACTGCGCAACCATGTAAAGCTTTTCAGGAAACGTTTTTGGATGCTACGGCTATTTGTATTAGGTTTAGTGGACGAAAAAATTGAAAAAATTCGGACATTTTAGCGTTTTATGGGACTTTTTGTGGCATTTTTAGCGAAAAACAATGGTGATTATGATTTTTTTGATAAAAAATTATAGTTTTAGCCACTTTTTAAGGATGTTTACAAAAAATTCGCTCTTTTTCGCTCGAGCGTCGCTCCTTCGCTCCGCTCCCAACAAAGGGCATTGAAAGAGCTGGAGCTGCAGCTCCAGCTCCCAGCCAACGTTCGCTCTAGAATCAAGGAGCGCGCTCCAGCTCCCGCTCCCGATTTTCGGAGCGATTTCGAACACTACTTCAGATTCGTTCGCCAGTTTTCAAATACGGTGCTTACATTAGAACTTGCCTAGAAAAGACCTGAAAATCAGTATGAAAAATCTACACTGGTTTGAAACACGTGAAAAAAGTTACAAAAACAAAATCCACAAACAGATACAAGGTCACGTTCTTCCGAACACCTGGCAAAGTACCATGTTTTTATAGGGTTCGGTGCAACAGGAAGGACCGCCAGCGGCTCTTTTGTCTTTTATGTTCGCAGATTATTCGCGCATCATCCCCGCATTGGAATCGAAAGCCGGGTCTGTTTCATCTAATGGCTCATGCAAATTTCTTTCGCCTAGGGTTGACGTCTGGTTCGTCGGTCCAAGGCCTGGGATTTGCACAGATACGTGATGTGAATCTAGAATTTTTTATAAGTAGGGAGCCAATGTGGCAAAGACCAGGATCAAGTCATTGTGAAGTTGCATAATGTTGCGAATTTTGCTGGTTTTTGCTCGAAGTTTCTCCTGGCTTTTGCCTGCTCTTCTTTTTCACACCCTGTCGTCGACCGAAGACTTGGGGTGTACAAAAGTTTTTCACGATTTGGGTTTTCTTCCACTCGACCTTTCTGGATGACCCTCTTCACGTCAAAGTTAATGTTTGGAACAATTCTTTTTTGTATTTTATATCCACGAGAAGAATACAAAGTTGCAAAAGAGTGTACAAAGAAAGAAAGTCAAGTTAGCAGCCAGCTATTGTCTTCGTAGCAACTCTCTCATCAAAGTCAGGGAGCGGAACGCTTGCTGACTTACAAAGTGTCGCTTGTCCCTACACTCCCGGTTCCTGCATTGTGTCTGCTAAACTTAAATTGCATAAAGTACAAAGTATCAGTAGAATTCCCGCTATATTTTCACCTCGCAAAAGTTTACTACCCTAGGCTTTAACGTGTGAATGGGAAGAAGACTGAGAGAATACCACTGAATCAGAAGCTTGAACGCCACATACAGATGAGTTTCGGCTAATTAACACGGCCATTTCACGTTACAAACTCTCAAATACTTCACACGAACAGGATATTCTGTTATTTTCACGGTTATTAAAAGTAAAACGTTCCTCTGGACAATTGCAACGGAGCCTGACGGCATAATATTCCCATTATTCCAAATAATTTAGCCATTACGCGGTGAGAAGAAGGCTGATTTGCATCCCAGTCTGAGCCTAATGGGAATTTAATTCCTGGAAGCTGCAAATATGCAGATGATTCGGTTAGCTAATTGCCAAGAAATCAACTCCGGATCAAAGGGTGAAGCAATTTGAACGATCTTCCGACTCAGCAAAAGCACCGTTTCCCATGTCACGAAGATGAGGTGGCAATTTATCTCTTATTATTCCGTATTTAGTTAACAGATTTGCATACAAAGTAAGGTACATACAAAGGGCCATAAGGCAGTGTACCATATGACTTGTACTTTGAGTTCAACAAAGAGAGGTGACGATTTATTTCTGGTTCCTTATGGGCTCCTTTTCCTGGATTACTGCGTTTGTTCTTTGCCATTACCTGTTGGTTGGATTGGGTTGGGGCAAATTCTCGTAGATGTACCGGAGTTTGTCGATTTGAATTTAACATGTGTAGGAATGTAACTTTGGGTCTTGGTAAACCAAGGACCGTGATTGCTCATGCTTTTGTACTCCCGTGATTGATGTTTGGAAACAGTTATTTTGGACTGGGCCCAACGGCTTGTAGTTACTCGTTCCGGGCGATTAATCGGGTCCGTTTCAAGCCTTTCACCGTGGGTATTTTGTGTACCAGTTCTGGGTGCTAGTTCGGTTTATTAGCTACGGTCCATTCTTTAGTGATTTCCCTACGGATGAGAACAGCCTGGAGAATTGTGCTATCATATCGCCGTCTCTCCCACGACCTAGGCTATTGTCCGACCGGCAAGGTTTAATCTTGTAGTCACCCCGTCTTCTTTTGTTGGGCAGTGCAGTTGGACAATTCAATTGTCACATAGCAGTGAAGGTAGAGCAGGAGTTTTTTGTAACTCTTTCTTCGTCTTTTCACAACGTCTTGTTAGAAAAAGGCATCTTTTCCACATGGTGGCTGCTTGGAGCTTGGACTTTACATACTGTTAGGAAGGAGAGGATTTCCAATTCCAATTTGAATCATAATGGATGATTCCGTTCAAAGGTGAGTAAAAGGAAGGAGAAAACAAGAAGAAAAAGTAGTTTTTTATGCACCATGGCAGCAGGAACTGCTAACTGCCACTTTGGGCCAAGTCTTCTTAGTGAAACATAGTTGACAGGATGGAATACATTAAAGGCTTATTGGATGCATTTCTTCAAGCCTTATTAGCCACAGAATGAGTAGTCACCAGGAAAATGTTTCTTGAAAGGCTACTGGATGATTGATCAGGTGATTTGCATCAAAGTATCAGTATTTCCAGGCATTGTGACAGAATTGAGTTCCTAAGGGGCCATTCTGCGCGAAGGTGAACGGTTAAAGCCGGGGGAGGGGGATGCCGCCACCTGAAACGGTGTAAAGCTCAGGTTTCGCGTGTATCTGAATTATTAGATGA